>OMOT01039581.1:0-19536 GCA_900312575.1 Acanthochaenus luetkenii
TAATTATGAATGCTGTTTTGTTTAAGTATGATATTTTAATAAGGCTCTGGAAGTTGCGCTCTCTTCCGAGGCGAATCAGTGACTAACACGTTCGTCTATAACATACAAAAATAAGATGAGCCTTAATTAGAAACTTACATTTGCTAAATGATGATGAAATAGATAAAGATAAATAACGTTTTTGAAAACAGCGCTATAATAGATTCCCTCTTGAAATGAGAACGCTACGACAAACTACGACAGTTCAGGCCTCAGTTTCAAACGTAAAGTACATAAGTGCAGTAACTATCCAAGCCTGTTGAGCATAGCATGTTTACCTGATCAGGGGTCAGTCGTGTGCGCAGTCGGTTTACAGTGAGACCAGCTGCTGAAAATACGCGTTCCGATGGTACCGATGTCCCATAAGTAGCTTTGCCAGCCTCGGGAATCTTCCTCCAATCTGTGGGACTGATGGTTAACTGACATTTAGCGGTGGTGGAATGTCCTTCAGAAAGTTGTCCACTTCTGTTTCCATGTCGTTGGTGCGGGTGAAGTAAGTTAGTGGTCGCGCAAGAGTAGCAGCATTAGCATTAGCATTAGCAATGCTGAAACAATGTCTGAATACACAAATCTGATCTGACCACTTGCAAATAACAGTGTAGACAGTCAGTCCTAAAGATCGGATCATAGCCTTAGCGGATTGATGTCAGTCTACTGTTCAGTTCCTTAGAATACAAGTCAACTGATGGGAGCGTAAAACAGGTTGGGTAGTAGCACGAACACTTAGCGTGTGTAATTATTATTGGTATATCTGACCCATTCACTGACTCAAAGGCTTTAGTGTGTCAAACTGGATCTGCAGCAGACTGGACATTAGAACCTTATCACAGCTGGTGTTCGGAACAACAACAAAAAGGATACTGTCAGGTTGATGTGTCTGAGCAACAAATGAGCTAGCTAACAGCTAAACCTGTCAGCTGGCTCTCCTCAAGTGTGAATGCTAAGCGGACTCACATATAAGTTACTTAAGGATATATTATAGTACACCTGCACGAATGGGTCACAGTAAGCAGAACCAGCAAAGACGTTTTGATATTCAAACAAGGCTGTTTGTAGAAACTGAGTTGGAAGCTGGAAGCAGACCAGACTGTCCGCACACCGCTGTTAGCCACAGATCACTTTACTGGTTCAACGCGTTATCTGAACACAACCAGTGAACCACTGTGTTACCCGGACAGTCCTGCTGGCGGACAGACTGTCTGTCCTGCTGGCGGACAGTCCTGCTGGCGGACAGTCTGTCTGTCCTGCTGCTACACAGCTGTGACAACCCTGGAGGAAACGGCTTCCTCACACGATCAAACGTTAGCTAGCAACAATGTAGCGGTTAGCTCAGCTGTGCTCTGCTCTGCTAGCGAGGCCTGCACAGGTTAGCCGATAGAAAATATACCGTTCAGTCTTTGGAAACCAAACACAACGGAGCTTCTAGCTCAACTTCTAACATTCAGGTATAAATGGCTGCCTGCCGTCACCTCACCTTCTCCTTCTTGGGTTTGTTCGGCATTTTGACGATGTTGGAGGGTTTTCACAGAGGGCCCGTGACGTTCTTCCCCAGGACTCGGATGCTGCCGTTCGGTCGGCATCAGCTCCCTGCGCACCTCCAGGCCCGAACATCGACATTGGCTACTGACGTCTAAATCTGCCCAGAGACGGGTAAAATGATTTTTGTGATTGGACAGAAAGGCTGGCGGCTTAGAGGAGGTGATGCAGGACTCTGCTCTCTTCTTCTCCAGCAAATACCTTCAACCTGATGGTACTGCACACTGCACATCCTCTGAGATGACTTTCCCTTCAGCTGTTCTGTTCTGTTTAACTACAAAAATAGAAGTGAATCTCTAACCGTCGATACAGGCAGTATGGATCTGCTCAGTACAGGCAGGTAGCCCATAAAGTAAACACCAAGTATTCAAACTACCAGGAACAAATGATGTGTCCCCTGTAACAGACCGAGCAGGTGAGTCCAGATGAGTGCTCTGATCCCTTGGTTCGGATGTTCCTGATGTTTTCATCAGTGTAGATTCATCTGGTTTGAGGCCAGTTCAAAATGAGGCGAGCCGCCTCAGATATCTGTCATCTAATAAACATTGTTGTTGCTTTTCATTTGTAGACTTTAGTTCCGATTGTGTGAAGGTGTCAGAGATCACGTCTCTGTTCAGTTCCTTTCACAAGATAACTGTAGTTCATGTGGTGTTATTATCTTTATGTTCTCAATCTCTTGTGATTTCAACAGGGGTGGAAAAAGTACCAAAATACAACTCAAGTAGAAGTAATAATAATAAAGTAGTTACTTTGCTGAAATTCTACTCAAAAAGAGGTAAAATTACTGGTGTAAAAAGAGAACATTGTATTTTTTTAATTGGGAAAAACACACAAAAAACAGCTCCTGCCCTGGCTCTTATGTGGACTTGGATGTTGCCCTTTCCCCTACGGTAGTTACTGCTGGCCATTGTCCCTTCCCTGATGCTGTTACTACATGATCTCAGCCCCTGGTTCTGTGGACATCGTCGCCGGCCGTGCCCCCATCTGTCTGCCTCTATCGCCTTATCTGTTTCCTATGTCACTGCCTATGCTATTGTACATTCCACTGTTTGTACCGGCACCTATTGCACGCTCAACTGTCCTGGTGAGGGATCCCTCTTTGACCTGGCCCACCCTAGGTTTCTTTAATTTTTTTACCTAATAAAGGTTTTTGTGGAAGTTTTTCCTTGCAGCCTCGAGGGTCTAAGGCTGGTGGTGCCAGGTAATGTAGGCCTTGTAGAATAGGTAGACTTGCTATGGTTTGCTAAAAATTATATTGTGTGTCTTGTGCTTTCTTCTGTCTCCGTTAGTCTTATACTATTCTTCAATTCCATTGATTGATGTTCAGATCTAGTTTGGCTCATTTTCTGTAAAGAGACATGCTGTGATTAAGGGCTATAGAAATAAATGAACTTGAACTTTGACTCTGCTTGGTTTGATTCTGATAATTCTTCTGAATAATACCTACAATCTGTGGAGAACACTTAAGCCTCAGGATTTTAAAATCCATATTATAAGATATTTACAGCGACACCTGGTGGTGAAGATCAACTGATGCAGTTCAGCCATCATATGTTGACAGCGACCAGCTGACTATCCAGAAGGAGGTCAATCCAGACTATTTCCCACACAGCCACTCTTAGTCTACTGGTCAGCTGCATGTTTATATACCCCCAAAATTGTTAATACAATGTTTTTTATTTCATATTTTATATTCTAGTTTTGTACTTAATGTTGTATTAGTGTTTCTTCTCTGCTGTATCCTGTTACTGTCCGCTGCTGTAGGAATCAATAGTTTCATCTGATCTAATGTGATTTCTTAACAGCAGAATTAGCTGCTTGTGTCTATTCAGAATGATGTATTACTGCTGCTCATCACAGGGCGTCAAATGAAAGGCCGTTTGTGATTTACTGTTCACACCCTTGACAATGTAAAATACTCATTAGACCCATTTCAAAGCAGCTACAGGTCCCAAGATCAACTGTGCAAACAATTGTAAGTATAAAGTGCATGGCATAGTTGTGTCGCAGCTATGATTAGGAAGAAAACGCAAGCCATCATCTACTGCTGAGAGAAAATTGGTCAGGATGGTCAAGAGTCAACCAAGAATCACCAAAAAGCAGATCTGTGATTAATTAGAAGCTGATGGAACACAGATGTCAGTGTTCACAGTGAAGCCCGTGCTGCAGAAGCGGCACCTTAAGGCTCGACTGAAGTTTGCTTCTGATCACATGGACAAAGAAAAGGCCTTCTGGAGGAAAGTTCTGTGGTCAGATTATACAAAATGTTAGCTATTTGGCCACAATGACCAGACATATGGTTGGAGGAGACAAGGTGAGGCCTTTAACCCCAAGAACACCATACCTACCGTCAAACATGGTGGTGGTAGTATTATGCTCTGGCCCTGTTTTGCTACAGAAAGTAAATTGAATAATGAAGGAGGATGATTACCTCCAAATTCTTCAGGCAAACCTAGTCATCAGCCAGAAGGTTGGGTCTTGGATGCAGGTGGGTGTTCCAACAGGACAATGACCCCAAACAAAAATAAAAAGTGTTGAAGGAATGGCTAAATCAGGCTAGAATTACAGTTTTAGAATGGCCTTACCAAAGTCCTGACTTAAACCCCATCGAGAACATGTGGACTGTGCTGAAGAAACTAGTCTATGTCAGAAAGCCAACAAATTTAGTTGAACTGCACCAATTCTGTCAAGAGGAGTGGTCAAAGATTCAACCAGAAACTTGCCACAAGCTTGTGGATGGCTACCAAATGTGCCTAATTCAGGTGAAAATGGCCAATTAACATTTAACCTAATATTAGCATTGCTGTATGTATATTTTTGACAGATTTGGTCACATTTTGAGAAGACATAATACATGAATTAAAGAACCTCAATTCATGGATGTTTGTTTGTGTGACAAAGTAGTATGTGCTCCAATCATTACATCACAGAAAAATATGAGTTGTAGAAATTATTGGAAACTCAAGACTGCCATGACCTACAGTACATGTTCTGTACAAGTGTATGGGAACTACAACTGTATATAGCAGTGCAAGTACTTTACATACTGTATGCCTACATCTGAATGCGTTTCATGTTTGTGAACAGCCTCCCTGCTGATTAGCACCACTACATCAGTGGATGCCACTATCAGAATTTCTGCCTTTTTTTGCGATTATTGATCCCAGAGGGGATATTTCTCTCAAATTTCTAAAGTGAGCTGTAGGAGAAATCATAAAATATCTGATTCATGGTGAATCTGTTCAGCGCTGAACCTTCCTCACCAGAAACAAGTCTGTCATGGTCATGTCTATTTACATTGATTATAGATTGATTGTAAAGATTGTGTTGTAATTGATGGATTATAAATATTAAAACTTGTAACGTTTGGAGAGTAAACTTTATTCTCCCTGACATCAGGGTGAGGTCATCTCCTTTTGAAACCATTTGGCCATGGGATTTGTTTTCATCAAATCTAAATTCAACCATTAAAATCCTTGCAAATGAACCATTACCAGTAATTATATTTCAACCTACAATTTCAATCAACCTTTATTCACATCAGAAACACGACAGATTACCAATTGTCATTTTCAAGTCAGTAAAGTTTCAACTTTATTTTTTACAGCAGTTTTCATACAACTGTGAAACATTCAATATTAATTTGATTTGATAAATCATGTTTCATGTGTAAAACAGTTATCTGCTATTCAATCAAACTGTAAAAGTTAACCAGGTATTCTTAGTATGAAATGAGGACTAGATGCAGACTATCCAGAGAAAATGTATCAAAATATAATCACCTGTAAAAAAATAAAACATATATTGATACTCCTGTATCTCCACAGCAATTCCCCACATTTTACACTCGTACTACATATCACCGTTCCTACCAGCTCAACCCACTGATCCAGTTCAGGCGATGAAGCCTCGTCTCAGGCTCAATACTTTCCACAGTGGAGGTTTTCATTTTAAACTAGACTTAATCTGATCTGTCCAATAGACTGGTGGTCTTACCTTTTCTGCAGGAGACTCGCTGACATAGCTGCAGACTCTGAATCCAAATCCACACTTGGTAGTGCCGTTTGTAAAAATACTATGAACATGAACAGAAAATTATTAAAATATCAAACTAATGTTGCCAAGCATAAACATAAACCATTATTATGTAATGGAAGAAGAGCCATGCCATTAAAATAAACATTGGGCAAGATGTTCAAAATCTGGGGAACCTCTACAAATTCTATGGTTAATGTGTTGTTAGTATCTTCATGGTCGTTCAGGTTTCATGTCACTGAAATGTCCAGTGAATTGGCTTCAGCTTCAAATCAACAGTTGTACAGATATAGGCCTACTGCTTCACGCATTAATTTTTCCCACCAGTGAAAATATGTAAACTTTGCAGTTTCACATTTCTTCATATTTCTCTATCTGTGCTATGCTGTATCTTATTGTGTTGTTGGTGACAACCCGTCCATTTGTGCATCTAGTTCTTCAAACCTCATCTCTACTTTTGTTAATCAGATATCTCTACTACTAACTCTGATTAGAGGCTATCAATTGAAATGTATCCATGCATTTTCAGTATGATAATGACAGAAGATAAGGAAGCACTGTTTTATCCCACTAGATTTTATTAAAACTACTTAAGCAACAACATTTACAGAACAAGCAGTTTGTTTCTATTCTGACGCCACACGGCGTGATACTGAGCACAGTAGTCCATGAGACACGGAATAAAAAGTGATGTATTTCTGTTTTAGTATCTTCTCTTCCGTGATGGTGCTGTAAAGGGTAACATATTATACGATGCAGCTGTCAAAAAAACATCCGTCAGGGAAAGCTTTTGGTCCATGCTGGGATTTTTTACCAACCGCAGTTTTCTTCATAACCATGACAACTCTTGTCCCTGTATCAAAACACCTTGTCATAATTTAAAGAGGAAAAAAAAGAAAGAGAAATTGACTTATAAGTCTGAACTTGGATACAAAAAAACAAATGTCACCAAACAGTATACAGTACGTTACCTTTAAGAGAAAGAAAAGGATTGCCGAGAGAATGAGGAACACAATTCAACCTCTCAAAAGGCTCAACAAAGACAGCACTGCGATCTTTTAACATTATGAAGGCCAAATGTTTGTGAAGTCAAGTCAATGTTGGTGTGACTTCACTCCAATTCCATTTCCAGCTGCCTTCAAGTCCGGTAAATTATTGAGAGAAGATTGTGGTTAATCATCATCTACTGAACATCCTGGTTGTATCCATGGTTTAAAAATATCCCGTGCGCAATGCCCATTGTACACCGGAGTCAATTCTTACTCAAAGTGAAAATCGTACTCAAAGCCTAGAGACATCATGTCCGATGGGAGACCCAGGGTTTCAGGGGTGATGGTCGTGGGCTCATCAGGAGTCTCCATTTTAGAGGGGGCGTCGCCAGGCATCACCGCCTCGTGCTGCGACCCAGCGCTATGATCCATGTCTAGCTCCTTTGGGTCTGGAGCCGCTGTCTCATGATTTTCTGGAGCCGCTGTCTCGGGTTTTCTGGAGCCGCTGTCTCAGGGTTTTCTGGAGCCGCTGTCTCAGGGTTTTCTGGAGCCGCTGTCTCAGGGTTTTCTGGAGCCGCTGTCTCTGGGTTTTCTGGAACTGCGTCAGGTTCTGGGTCAGGCTGGCTATGCTGGAGTTGCTGCTGGCGGGTCTGGTATCTGGTTTGGGATCGGGTTAGTCGGAGCTGGCGGGGCGGAGGACGTGTTCTTTTGCTCTGAGGGGATGTTTTGGTTTTAGTTTTAGGGGCTGGCTGAGGTTCAGGCTCAGTTATTGGAGCTGGGTCAAGAAGGGAGGGAAAGGTCTGTGGAAAGGATGGGGGCTGGGTGTCTGGGGCTGGTTGGGGTTGTGGAGCCAGCTGGGGTTGTGGAGCCGGCTGGGGCACCATTTGGATTTGGGGATCAAGCTTGGGTTGGGGTTGAGGTTGGGGCTTACATTGTGGAGATAGTTTGAGTTCAACAGGCTCGGTTTGTGGAGCAGGTTGGGACTGAACTGGCTCAGATTTAGGAGCTGAGGTCTCAGTCGGTTTTTCAGGTACATTTTGAGGCTGGGGTTGGGGCTGAGCTTGTGGAGTTGGTTTGGGTTGGGTCGGTTCCGTTTTTGGAGCCAGTTGGGATTGAGCCAGCTCTGATTTAGGAACTGATGATGGCTGAATTTTGCTTTTTTCAGGTACTGGCTTAGGTTGGGGCTGAGCTTGTGGACTTGGATTAGTTAGTGGAGCCGATAGGGACTGAACTGGTTCAGTTTGAAGTGCTGGTTTGAGCTGGGTTTGTAAGTCTGGTTGGTTTGGCTTGGGTTGTGGAGCTGTGAAAAGCTGGATTTGAGGCTGGGTTTGAGGCTTGGGTTGTGAGGGGGGTTGTGGTTTTGTAGTTTGTGGGGCAGGAGACTGACTTTTCTTAGTGCCACTCCCCTCTGCTATGGTGTCTGTTGTTGGCTTTTTTATGGCTGAAGGGCCTGACTGGCCAATGCTGCTGTAGAAGATGTCAAATAAATCCTGGGCTTTGGCTGCAGCCAGATTAGTCTTCAGTTTTTCAGACTTCTGAGCACCATCACCTGTGTTCATGAAAGGTGGAGGCTTGACATACACTGTACGAGTCTGCTCACTCTCAGGGACACCTGGGGCTGCCACATCAGACTCAATCTTTATCATTGTCTCAATGGGTGTGGCTTGTTGTACAACCTCAGATGTAGACTCTGATGGTGCGTCCTGACCATACAAAGCCTTTGTGATGGTGTCGGGGACCAGAGGGCTATCTTTTGGGGGGACCACGGGGCTGTCTTTTGGGGGGACCACAGGGCTGTCTTTTGGAGGGAGCACAGGGCTGTGTTTTGGTTGAGGCCCTGGTGGTTTGATGGAGAGGAAGGTATTCAGAGGTGCAGGTTTAGCCATCATGGCTGTTTTCCTTAGGACTGCAGCGGGTGCAGGGAGGTTGGGCCGGATCCTGCCCCGATTCCAGGGAGGAGGTAAGCTACTATGACCTGCCAGCTTCTGAGCTATTTCCTTAGCGACAGCCACCGACTTAGCAAATGAATCTTCCGCCGAGATCTGCTCATGGGATAGAGACTCATCTTCCTTAAGGAACTCAGCGGCCACTCTCTCCGCCTCCTTTGCCAGAACATTCTCCTTCTTCTTCCAAGTGAATTTTCCAAAGGTGGACGAGGTGGCAATGGGTACTGCTTTGCCTGTTTCGGTGCTCTGCTTGCGAAGTTTTGCCCTCATGGCAGGGCTGGGTCCACAGAGGACTTTAGGTGGGTCGTAGGGCTTTGGTGGAGGCTCAGGCTGATTCTTGGTCTCCTGTTTCTCTTCTTCCTTCAGCTGTTCAGGCTTTTTAAATTGTTTAACTTCCTTAGGTTTCCCCTCTTCTCTCTCCCTGTCATACTTGAATCTGGAATCTGTGTATTTGCTGTACTTATACTTCTCATCGTCCTCTCTCCAGCCATATTTGGACCGGTCATCGCCCCGGCTGGATCTGAACCTCTCTTCTTCTTCCCTGCGATACCGGTACCGGTACTCTTCTTCTCTGCTGTATTTGTATCTTTCTTCCTCATCTCTCTTGCTGTACTGAGCCTTCTCCTCTTCTTCTCTGCTGTACCTGTATTTATCATCAGTCTTGCTGTATTTATACTTTTCATCTTCGTCTTTCTTGCTGAAAAAAGACCTCTCCTCCTCCATGCTCTTAGCATGTCTAAAATCCTCCTCTTTCCTGCTTGTCCTGGGTTTATTGTCCTCTTCCTCCTTTTTAAGTTTGGAATTCTCCTCTTTCCTCACATCCTCCTCCTCCTCCTCCCTCTTTGTCTCCTTGTCCCTTTTCTCCTTTTTGTGTTTGGACTTTTCTTCCTTCTCTTTGCTGCCTCCCTCTTCGTCCTCATGTTTGCGTTTCTTTCCGCTCGCCTCTAGCGGCAGTCCTGCCTGACGGTCCAGGTTCCTCCTCTGTTCATACAGAGGATTCTCATACATTTGTTTCTGGTGGAGGAGGCATTAAACAAAAATACATTAAAAACAGTGATGAAAAATATGCAAAAAGATTACCATTTTAACCCTAACCCTACATTTGCACACTGCCAACCTAATTCCCTTAAAAATTGAGTGGAAACAACACCAAAAAAAAGAGAAGAAAAAAGAAGATGATACGTAGTAGTATAAACTTGATGGATCCACTGGACACGTTTACATGCGCACAAATACTCTGGTATTTGTAAACCAGGACTTACCTGGATTTAACTGATAGTGGAGTTAGTTTACTAAAACCTGGATGTGATGCAGCAGCCATCTTGATCTCACAATTCTTTTTACATTTTTTTCAGGTGTGGTTAAAGCACTTCCACTTTAATGCCTTGACACAGACGGTCTTATCTGCTGTTAGCTGTATGCAGAATATGCTGTAATGTACTCATGCAACACTTGACTTGAGTGTTGTCATGTGTGTAAAATTGCATCCGGCTCCACTTCCTGTGACCTTTTTGACACATGCACATTTAAAAACATGAATGAAATCAAACTAATCTAGGTGTGGTAAACTGGTTATACAAACTCTGATTATGATTTTACTCTGATCAAGATAATCAGACTGAGGTGATTATGTGATATTAACTATAGTCAGAGTATTGCCTTCATCAGGTCAGATTATTAGTGTGCATGTAAACATTCCTAGTGTCAGGGCTAAAAAGTGGATCTAGGAGGGCTAAGGAAAGACCGCATTCTCGTAACTTAGATTCAGAAAAAGGCTTTAGTTTAATTGATATTTTCAATGGCAGTGCAATCAGAATAAAAATGTATTCTCATTTACTAGGTTAACTGTGTCCTAATTCAGCCTTCAGACAGACAAAATGTCAGCAACAATAAAGGCCTATTCCACACCAGTTGCATCCAGTTTAGGGCCGATTTTATGTTGTTGACAATTCAATTTAAAAAGCGGAAAACGTGTCAGTGACTGACAGAGAGCAGATCATTATCTATGCCTGACCATCTGTGGAAACACCAGAGGTAAATACCTTATATTTCTCATTGTGAGCGTGCGTTGTGACATGCTCTTCAGCACAAATGGCATCACCAAAAAACTCTCTACACAGCAGGCAGAAGAATCCCCTCACAGGCAGCAAGAACTCTGATCCTGCAGGAACAGAAGGAGAATACTTGAATCGAAAGATCGAAAGAAAAAAACAGGCAATGATGTTTACCTGACGGAGAGCTTCAGTTCCAGAACCTGTCGTGAGAGGAGAAGGTTAGTGAAGTAAAACCTGTTTATTATAAGAATATTCAAACATCACATGGTAACACTTTACAATGGTTTTATTCCAGTGTTGTAACCTGTTTATTACCCTATGGAAAAGAGTTGTAACTGCTCAATAATATAGTGTTGGCACTGGAAATGTGGTACAAATATGGTAAATTGTAAATTTACATGGCACTTTTTACAGTCTTTTTCAGATGCCCAGTGCTTTACAATTAGCCTTACTTTCACCCATTCACACACATTCATACACCGTTGACGGAGTCTGCCATGCAAGGCGCCAACCTGCTGCTCAATGGGAGCAATTGGGGCTAGGTGTCTTGCTCAAGGACACTACGACACCCCCCCCCCCCCAAGGAGACGCTGGACTCGAATCTTCAACCTTGCGGTTGCTGTACTCTACCCGAGTTACTGCCATAAAATGTTGGGCAGTATGCAACTGGTTGGACTAGCACAGTGTTATTGTGTATTTACAGCACTTTTCCAATAGTGAATACATCACATTTACAAAAACCTCCACTTGAGGATGATAAATGAAAGACAATGAATGGATTGACAACGGAGATCCGGACAGGAATCCCTCTGCATACGAGCCGAGTGTCTTTCTTACTTCAAAAGCACTGTTTTCATTAAGAAACAGAAAACTGGAGCAGAGATCCAGACCAGGAACCTGGAAGTAGAAGATTGCTAACAAAATTCAGCCATTCGGTGAAGAAGATCATTAGAAGATCATAATAACAGCAAACAATGAGGAAGCTGGAGTACCTTTGGCAGGCTTGGTCATCTTCTCTTCTGAAGACAAATTCTTGCCAGTTTTGGAGGGACTGGAGGCCCAGGGCCTGTGGTAGGGGTCCTGCGTCTGTGAAGCGACAAAACAAAATGAAATGTAAAAGTAGACAATATGCACAGAACTGCACAGGTAGGAATATCAAATCAAATAGTATTAAGACAAAGAATAATTAAGAGTAAAAATAAAACTTCCACACAAAAAAAGGGTTCTGTGTAGCTGAAAAGGCAGAGCATGGTACTAACATATGTAGGTATGTTATATCAGAGTACAAAAAAGTATGAATAAAAAAACATTACAATTAAAAAAGCCACTAGCACACAAACCTTTCTGTGCGATTTGCTGTGCAAGTGCGTGAAAAAATCAAACATGGAACCAGAGGTGATGTTACAGTTTTTACACCAGTGGTTTCCAGCATCATAGTATTCAAACGGCTCAGGAGGCGGGGTTGAGGGAGGAACCGAGGCGGTGACAGACGGCTTGGGTTTGTCTGGGGATGACGAAGATCTCTGCTAAGAAACAAAATGTGACAAAGTTAACTTGACAGGTACAACTCTCTCCACACACACACACTCACACACACCAAACAAAGTGCAAAAAACATTCAAGAAATAGATAGGAACAAACAAGTTTTTTTACACTCAGCCCCAAAAAATCTGGAAATTGACAAAATCTCTTACCTTCAAAGTGTTCCAGTCTTGAAGACGTTAGTCAAACACATATTTGCGAGAATCCAGCTGTCGCTTTTTATCGCTAATAACTTTTTACTTGTTTTACAGACAGTGTCCAGAGCCAAGGACAAGAATGAAACGGTCTCATTTCGACGAGCTAGCGATGCTACCGTTCAAATATCATGAGATCAAAATTCACCAGTATTATTTACTCATTCATGTAAGAATTATATATAAGACTGTCGGTAAATACCTACAAATACCTTTGATAAATCGAATTATGCAAAGATCTTACTCAAACTTGAGAGCTACTCCACAATATTCCAACAAAACATTCTCTTCATTATTGACTCTGAGGGCAGACTACATCTACATTTACATCTAGTTCTTCAACTACTGTATCTAGGTTCATACTATCGGGACATGGTCTTACAGGTTTTTTTAATATCAGTGGTTGAAGTAAGTTCAGTGGAAATAACAAATCTTTTGATGAATTTCATTAGTTTCTGATGCACAGAGAAGTCTTCCACTGAATGATCAGAAGGTACTACTGTCCTTATTCAGCCCAAAGCTGACTGTGCTACAATCTAAAAGGAGCTCTGTTGATGTGACACTGTTCAGTTATAATAACGTGTTCGCAAGTAACTGGATTGAATCAACTAATTACTAGAGCTGCAACTAATTATTATTTTGTTATTTTTTCAATTAATTGGTTAATCTAACGATTATATTCTGAGTTACATTAGTCATAAAATAAAAATTAATCAATCACCTCTAAATGAAAAGCTTTAATGAGCTCTCAAGTATTTGAGGATCAGGTGGAGGACGCTCTCTGTCAAGACTATTCTAACATGTATCATAATTGTATGTTATGATAGAATAATGTGTTGATAATATATAAGTTAATTAATTAATTGTATTCAGTAATATCATGCCTGCAAATGCCATGGATTATCTGTGTGTACAAGTAGAGCTGAGAGAGCACATTCATTACTACTGTAACTTTGGGCGTGTTCAGTATCATTGTGTAACTGTTATTTGAGCGATTTTATTCAATTCAAATGTATAAAATACTCTTCACATAACTAATCATTTAGTGGCAACAGAAATAGCAGATTATGGATATATGGCTGTTTTATGAAAACGTTTGTGTGGAGATGAGAGCGGTCAGTTATCCTTATCCTCTCAGGTTAGTAGTTACCTAATCATAACTAACCAAATATATCGGCACATATAGGGTCTGTAGTCAAGTTACTCCATCACTGATAGCCAGCTAGCATAAATAACATTACTCACCAACTACTATCAGTTTCAGAAGTGACTCCAGGATACTTTGGTTTGAAATGTTGGAGCTGTTGAGGAAGTGTTACTCTGCTGAATTGTTGCTTTAGAGCTGAAATATTCCCAGACTTTGTTTTGAAATTTGCTGTGCAAATGTCTCGCAGGTCTGGTTGTATTTTCAGCCATCTTCAATTAGGGAAATGCCTGTCTGCTGCATGTCGATCAGCTAAACAGTTTAAGCACTGCTGCCACCGAGCGCTGCCTTTGCGCATTGCATCATTGCCTGTTAAGGTGTATCTTTCACATACAGCCCTGATGCAGCCTGAAAACGAAATGTAAAGATGTGACGCATCGATTAATTTACATAATATATTATGTTAACAAATAATTGCAGCTCTAAAAAAATATAACTTTAAAGCGAACAAATTATTGGCAGGTCTCACATCACTAGGCCACTCTCAATGTTCAGTTCAGATGCAACTTGTGTATAACGTGGAGTTTCTGTGCCAAGTGTAAGATGGTGCGCAAAACTACAGAACATCGGTCTGTCATGAAGTCTAGTACACAATAACATATCAGTTGATTGGATAATCATCCGTTGATGTTTCGGTCTTCAGATCTTTCTCGACATATAAAAGACAGTGGTAAATATACAGTCAACTGCAATGTACGCCTCCTCATTCTTTATCCACCGTCTGTAAAGCCAAGCGCAAAATACACGACCCAAGATCTCCGTACCGCTCACATTAAACAATAGTTGTGTATGACGCATGACCATGTGAACTGTGACTGTGTCAATCACACAGTTAAAGGATGTTAGCAAAGCATCACGTTACCCGTCATCATTTCATGCGTGGTAAAAAAATGATCAACACAACGAGATGAGTGATGAATTCCTCAACGTGGATCTGTTTCACTCGGTTGGTGGCGGTTTGGATTTGAACAAATTGATACTAAACAAGAGAAGCTGCTTTGCTGCAAGTCAGCTGCAGTGAAAGAAAGTTCAATGTGTCTGACCACCTTCACATTATAAAAAGCAAATGTTTTCTTAAAAGTTAATTGAGCTCAGTTAAGTTAAGTTCCTCTGAATATTTTATCCAGCTGTTATTTTAA
The DNA here is from genome assembly GCA_900312575.1 of Acanthochaenus luetkenii. Classification (NCBI taxonomy): domain Eukaryota; kingdom Metazoa; phylum Chordata; class Actinopteri; order Beryciformes; family Stephanoberycidae; genus Acanthochaenus; species Acanthochaenus luetkenii. Next base: position 14,679 of record OMOT01039581.1, read on the forward strand.
TGCCGTTTTATTTCAGTATTTAATTACTTGTATGCCATAGATTTCATAAACTGTTTTACTTTCAGAAGATGTATGCCTGGTGCTAATTTATGTACACATTTCTAAGTGGACAGAAAAGGACAAAAACATCCCAATCCTCAAAACAGCTGCCAAACAGAATCTAAAACATAAAGAATGAATGAGAGTCCACTAACGGTTACCTGCTCCCAAAGTGTGTAAATGTATTAACACCTTTACACAGCTGACATGCTGCTGCCATCCACACACTTGGGTAGCAGATGTCAATGTGGAGTCTTTCATTCTTCAGGTATTACTACAGGAGGTCTGGTGATGGAGCTTTTACTTGAGTGGTTCAGAGATTTCAGTCCCACGTGGATCTCTACAGGAGTAACAGTTACAAGGCAAATCTCCTATATTGTTTTGTAGCAAACTCCCACTTCTATGGTTAGTTCCAGTACCGTCTGGACCAATGGTTTGCGATTCATAAATTACAAATAAGTTTAGCGGTAAACATATTCCAGAAAGTAATACATAAGTATATGCCTTATGTATCGTTGTCCTGCAATACTAATCCTGTCCAGACAGGGTTTTATTTTTTTTAAAGTTGCCTCTGGAAAGTCTTTGATATACAATTAAATTGTGCATATTTTGGGGTTCTTGTTGACATACAGTACATAGCCTACAATAAAAAGCAAGAACTTAACAAGGCCACTGCTCTTTACAAAATAAAAATAAACAATAGTTTTTTCACCCCATGACCCTGAATAGGAGTAAGCGGGTATAGAAAATGGATGGATGGATATCAACATTGTCAAAATATTGACATTACTCATTATGTAAAACAGAAAATATGTAGATTTTAGCAGATTAAGTTACAATAGGATTCACTGACATGAGTAACAGTAAGAAGACACATTAGCAGTCACATAAATGGGAATACCACTGAATGTTGGTGTTCAAACATCATTCTGCTCTAATTTGTGAACTCTCAGTACCGTTTCCCATAACAGGAAACCAGAGTGGGGAGAGTTTTTCCCTCCCCCTAATCTGTGACATCACACCAAGGTAGTAAACTGACTTTTTCATCCACCACATTTTACCAACAAGATCTGTAGAACAGAACTTCCACATGATGGTTCCTTACCTGCCAGTGACGCGTTGTAGGAAAACGTACCAGCCAAAGTCTAAATGTAGCTGCATTTGGCTTGTAGCCTTTTACCACAACGTGTCACATCAACGCACAGCGCTATAAACTGTACAATCTGGAATGACGATCCTCTAGAAATATGGTACATCGCCTTATTCAACATTATACAAAGATTGAATCAACTTCATTTAAACCACATCACAGATGAGTTCTCTGGTGTCCAGTCTTGGGAAGTGTTCACTATTAATCATCTAACTGTACTACGCCATAAGACAAACAGCTGCGAAAGGTTAAATGAAGTGGTATTCCCCTTTTTACCTCCAGGTGTAGATGGTTGTACCTTTAGTGGGGTTGTAGTGGACGCCTGGAGTCCCTCAGGGCTCCGATCTCGCTCTCGTTTCTTCTTCTCTAGCGGCGGTTGCTCCTTATCGCCTACTGTCCTGCCGGTCCTCCTCGGTCGTTCGGAGGCGCTCAGACCGAGGATCAGGGCCACCTTGTCGATTTCGTTGCGTTTCTTCTCAGCGGCCTCGTGCTCCTTGCGTAGGTCAGAGATCTGACTCATCACATCCTCCTGCAGACGGCTGATCTCCAGCAGTAGAGGGTCTTTATGTCCATCCTTCTCTCTGCGCTTTTTCCTCAGAAGCTCCCCTGCAAAACAAACACGCTAACACTTTACTCTCAATTAGCTGCATCTGCATGTTCATATGGGGAACAGTCAACGATGTACAATCTGCTCTTTCTGCACAGGCCTCTGAATTACTGGTGACATCTGTAAACTACAGTTCTCAGTTTCAGCCCTAGCCAGATGGGGTCAGAAAAGGCCAATCGGGTAGGGCCGGGTTCGAGCCGACAATTTATGTTAATTGATTGGGTTGGGTCGGGCTGCGTGTCTGTGTATTTACAGTAGGCTAATCTGCATGTTTACATGTGAACACTCAGTGATATCCATGTTACGGATTGTTAATTTTGGAGTCAATCAATTGTCAAGACTTTCTCTACTTGTTAAAATGTAGCGATTTATTTTATTCCTCCAACATCTACTGTTTGTTGTAACTATACGGAGAATGTAGGTTACCGAGCCGGGTTCAGGCTTCAACTCACTCAGGTCGGTTCAGGTTTGAATTTTCAGGCCCATTGAGAACTCTACTGTAAATTTCTCCATCTGTAACCTGGAGACATTCATACATCTGTTAATATGTGAATAGTCAATGACACATTTCCACATTCTGCTCTTTGCACAGGACTGAATTACTGGTGACATCTGTACATTTCTACACAAACAATTTCATTTGTAAATGACTGTTCGAGTGTAAATCATATTTTAGCCATCATGAAGCCATTATGTCTGTAAGACCCAATTTCCATAAAGTTAATCTCATTTTAAACAACAGACTACACACAATGAGGCAAAAAAAAAAAACTGTCTGGGCCAAGGAACACATTGCAGATCTACTAATTAAAGATCAATTATAAAGAGTTCAAAATTGAAACCATTTTGGTAGCATATGCTCCCGAAATTGAATCTGTGCGACCTCAAAATATAACAGCATTTGTGCGAGTGCGAATGTCGCTTTCTCTGTACATTAGCTAGTTAGTACACTCGGTATGTGCCTTGTGATACGCCTCTTTTAATGGGCTTGGGTGTCTGCAATAAAGTTTGGAATATTGCATGTAGTGTTGCATGTAGTTTTGGGGTGTGTGTGTAATGAACAATAGTAGCTTTCTAGCATCCTGGGCAGTCTAGATAACTTATTGTTTGCAGGAAAGATACTCAGATGTGGCAAGAAATCCACATGGGTTTGTTTATTATATATATATAATGAAGGCGCCTTACAGTTCAGTTTACATTCCCATGTGTGATCGGTTACCATCGTAGTACAAATAGTAACATCGGTAAATCTAAACACTCCTATAAAGGTTCTCAGGAATGGAGGTTTCAGGCTTACCGGACTTCTTTGTGGTAAATACTTAAAGGGGTACTCTGGGCCGTATTTATATGACGTCATCGCTCCAGTTTTTGGGCACATCCATTCATGGCAGGGGTGTTTTGGGTCTATTATGATGTTTACACATATTTAGGTGTCAGGTAGTGGCTGAATTGGAATAATTGTTATTTGTGTTAATATGAAGTATATAATGAAGAGTTGAATAATATTGTGGCTACTATAGCTTGGTTGTGTATGTATTTCTTAAATAATTGGTTAAAAGATTATGGTTGAGTCTGAGGGGAGTGGCTATCTGGGATAAAGCCTGTTTAAACCTGGTCTACCATTCATGGGGAAGTTTTATTCCTCTTGGGAGTTCAAGGTAAGTCAGTCGCTGTGCCTTCTGTCAGAGACCGGCATCATCATGTTGGCCCAATTACATTAATTGTTTTCTTTCTTTTGTGAGTTAAGTCTATTGTCCTGTGTGTCTGCTTTGCTGCAGTTCCAAAATGAATTCCTTAATGCATAAGCTCTTACAAGAAGTTCTGGTCTGAGACTGATCACAACATTTAGTGGCCTACCATGCATTTTATGGCCACTTTCACCGTTTTATGTTACTTGTAAACTGTACTGTTATGTTGCCATTTTTTATTAAAAAATAAATATAATAAATAAACTATTACATATATTGTTGATGCTCCTTACATTTTGGTGGGTGCTCCTAAATTGTTGCTGGTGGTCCTAACTTTTTGAAATAGGAGCACCAGTGCCATCAAGTAAAAAAAGTTAATTTCAAGCCCTGATAATATCAAAACAAAAAGGCAGGGAGGGCTAGTGGTTAGAGAGACCATCCCATAATGGAAAGGTCACAGGTTTGATTCCCACAACAGCCATGTGTCCTGTCAAAGTGTCAGTGAGTCCCTACATGCTCTGGGTAAGAGAGTCAGCTAAATGAGTGGAGTGTAAATGTGAGTAAACCCAGCGGTGAGTCTCAGGCACCTTGCTGCTTCCTCAGCCTCTCCAGCTCCTTCATCAGGTATTCCTTCTTCTTCATACGGATCTCCCTATCCTGCCTCAGCTTCTCCCTTTCCTCCAGAACCTGGGTTCAGAAGAGAAACAAGCAAACAGAACGAGGCATCAGTAAACATGCAGTCTCTATCTGAGCCAATCAGGAGCCAGCATGTCTGCTTGTTTTGAACTGTAACAGCAGCGCCCCCCTTGTGCCAGTTAGTGTCTGCACATGCTGAAACAGAAGGTGAGATGCATCATAGTCCCAAGTTTCATCATAATCCAGGGCTCGAAATTAACTTTTTCACTTGGTAGCACTGGTGCTCCCAACTTCAAAAGTTAGGAGCACCATCCAAAAAGTAGGAGCACCAACGTATGTAAAAAAAAATTTTTTATAAAAAACAACATAACAGTATGGCTTACAAGTAACAAAAAAACAGTGAAAGTAGCCTTAAAAACGCATGATAGGCCACAACTGGGGCTTTACGCAATATTCTGGCTCTCTGTCCCTCTTCCATCCATCTCTTCACTGAGAACGCAGCATCCAACGTCTCCAGAGGAGGATCCTCTACACCAGGGGTGCTCAATAGGTCGTCCGCGATCTACCAGTCGATCGCGAAGGTAGTGTGGGTAGATCGCATGACATAAAAAAAATAGACATCAGCCTATCATCCATCCCGTCACTTGATTGATATACAGGGCAGCCAGTCAGATGACATCTAACTTTTTCTGGCGAGTTGGTCACCCGGAGGCGCACGGCGAGGGACCAGGAGCGAAG
>OMOT01039584.1:0-14842 GCA_900312575.1 Acanthochaenus luetkenii
AACATCATGTAGATGAGCATAGGGAAGTCTGCAGAATAGAGGACAACAGCATAGATGGTCTGAACATGTTTCCCAAGCAGATTATGGCAAGATTTCTAAACAACCAAAAGTTCAATCATTCACATTTTTGGTATCCTTCATACATTGGGAAGACCAATAGCATAGTTTAATGTAGGATTGCGTGACTGTTTTAATTACGTATAACCATTTAATGTAAACTACATACATGTAGTCAATCTGAATCACATTAGCTCTGATGATGATGTACGCTTTTTCTCTAAAGGCCTATTCAAGCATATTCAATTACAGGAGGCAAGCATTCCATTGCCACATTTAAACCATTGAACATGGTATAGCACAACCATGTGGCCAGTAATGTTCAGATTCTCTCTAGGGACATTTAGTGTGCCCTTCTACCACTGTGCAGTTATGAAAAATTTTACATTGCACTTATGCCGTCAGTAGGGGCGGCAGTAGCTCAGGAGGTAGAGTTCCCACCCCGCAACTGCAAGGTTAGCAGTTCGAGTCCAGCTCCTCCCGGGAAAAAATGTGTCGTAGTGTCCTTGAGCAAGACACCTAACCCCAAAATTGCTCCCGTTGAGCAGGTTGGTGCCTTGCATGGCTGCCTCCGCCAATGGTATGACATGTAAGTCGCTTTGGATAAAAGCATCTGCTAAATGCTGTAATGTTTAAAAAATTTCTCAGCAAAATGAAATGAACAATATTTGGATTTCACCTTTATTTGATTCACTTAGTATAATAACAGAATGTGCAATGATGACTACTTTTATCATAGGGCTGCCTTTCTCCACTGTTATCTCCCCCCAAATAATATTAACAGTTCTGTATTTAAGTCATATCTGACAACAAAAATCTTCTAAAACAGCGGATATCTAGGACGAAATCATATCAAATGGGGGCCATGGCCTGATGCGTGGGGTACATTTATTTAACAGCCAGACTCTCCAACTCTCAATACTGGGTAACCATAACAGAGCCTCTAAATCTAATCTGAACTACAAATGATGTGTAAAATCAGGTTTTATATAGGTTTCAGGGTACATCTCAAGAAACCCCATCAAGTTTACTATAGCCTAGAAAGAGGGGGTATGTCCCTACTAAAATTAGCACATAGTACAATGTTTACTTTGGAATCTACCTGAGAATAAAGATGACATTGTTCACTCAGCTGCAGCATTGTATGTTATGGATTATTGCTTAACTAATCACTCATCAATGGACGAGATGAATGTCTGTGTGAGAGAAAGAGAAATAAAGAGGGGGGGGGTAAGTGATAGTGGGCTGAAAAGTTCATCACATAGTAGCCTATGCCATACATTGTTCTCATCTCTCGTTTCTCCACTAAGAGGGTATTTCATCAATCTTATCTGGATCTTTCATTTAAATCCGATACCTGGTTTGGTGACATGCTTCATAAAATATTGAATTGGTAATACATTTTTATTTTTATATATATATATATGTACACAATACACAATGTTTTGCACAAAAAATTAGAAAGAGAAGTGGAGAAAAATATGTTTTGGATGCTAATAACAATAAAATTAAGGCAGGCAAAACATTTGGACGATACCAGGTGCAACAACACCATGCTCAACAGTTTTGTGTTGAGCTTGAGATGTGAACTGCCATGGGGAAGACTAAAGTAATACAAAAATCAACAGATATTTTGGCACAATTACTGTAGTAACAACTATGAGACAGCAGATTTCAGTCACCAGTCAACAAACCACACCTTAAGACTATTCCTGGACCGTTTTACTTTGCCTGGGGAAAATATAATGTATTTGAAGGAGCAAGTGGCATATGTGCTTCTAGGTGTTTTGAGCAAAGCTGACGGCATTATGCATCATGTCAAAACATTCTGGAGCCTCTTTATATTTGTAGTAGTAAAAACAAGAAAACTAAAGGAATATTTACATGCATATTTATAAAATGACAAACATAAGAGGACAAGAGTCCACTGCCACACACACAGAAGCAGCCTCTGACAGGTGGTCAGGTTACTCAGTGACTTGCAACACTGGGGTGGAGGGGTTTGACTCGAACACGACGGGACAGTCCCAGTCGCAGACCCTGACCTGGAGACTTCACCTCTGCACTCTGGGATGAGCTGGGACTTCTACCAATCTGACCTGGGGAGGATTTTTCAAAGGGGAAGAATAACATTAATGAATGCAGTATTCAATCTATTAAAAAAGAATTGTCTTTGCACACACTAAACAAGTTATGTCCAAGTAAGGTCCATGGCCTTTCACTTATACCTGGTGGAGTCCACTTGGGTATTCTGCCCCCTGCTGGGCTGAGAGAGACTGCAGGTTTAAATGTGGTAGCTGTGGTGGAGGTGACAGGCCGTCTAGGTTCTGATGTAAGCTTGGCTGGAGGAGGACTTCTCACTGGTGTGGAAGCTGCTGTGAGAGTAATTTTCAGGACAATTTAAATCAAAATTACAACTAAAGGCTGCATTTTCTATGATACATTTTGCACTGACCTGTTGCCTGTGATTTGGCCTTTGAGGGCTTGGGTGGTTGCTTTTTTTTCTTTGAGACAGGAGGCTGTCTGGTCTTCTCATTTTTGGTAATTTTTTCCCTCTTAGTTGTTTTTTTTACTCTCTTCACCGTGAATTCCTCATCCTCATCCTCATCTTGGTCACTGAAATCTTGGTCACTTTCTGAATCTGGAAAGGCATTGATATTACCCTGACACAAAATGGAGCGAGGAAAAAAACAACTACATACAGTACATCAGTACAAAATTATAAACCAATTATTTAGGGTGGGATGACAACCTGGTGTCGGTTTGGGCAGATAGTCCTCATCCTCCAGCTTGCTCCTCTGCTGCTCGCTGGCCTTGGAAGCAGCCTTTCTCTGTCTGGATGGGGCGCAAGGGGATTCATGCTCTGCTGTGATCCTGTCAAGGCCTAAGGAAAATAAATATTAAAGACCGTTCATACCATTTCTATCCTTACAGACTGAGATTAAATTGACTGATTATTCTATGGAGGTTCTGAAGTAAGTACTAAAAGTATGTAAAGTAAGAACTAAAAAAGACAATGTATGTGTAACAAAAAGCATTTGTCAAGCATGGGGATATTAAATGTGTCATAAAAGGGTGGAATGTGTATGGTAGACAAGATTAAGGGAAATTACCCAAAAGAGTGCTATTCACACTGCAGTTGGAAAGGCGAAGTGAAGATGGATCTGTGTTTTCATCTACTGGAAGTTGAAGCATGACATCTAAAGAAATATAAGAAGAGTACAAATGGAAAATTATTTAGCAGTATGCAATCACATCTGTTTTACTGACCAAAGCAAACCTTTGGTGATGGGAGACTGGTCCTATTTACCATCTGCAGCATGGAGAGAGGAAAGTGTAAGGGCTGCTTCTAGATCTCGTTCGTACAACTTCTCATCCAATGGTTTTCTGTGAGAAAAAAAACACAGGAGTGCCATCATTTAAGCCTATGTTAACAAAACATCCAAGAGGTTGATTTCAAGCCATGGACCTGCATGTTAGTGCTTTCTAAAGGTTTCTACTTTTTATTATACTAAGCAATTTTAAACAATCACAAATTGATCTATTTATATTATGCTAGTTTTACATGATTAATTCAAAAATGTACATGAGAATATAACTATTGCATCAAAACCTGCCCTTTGCCAGAGTTGATATGGGGCTGTCAATGTTTCACTACACTATGCTGCTCTTTGCAATATGACACATGGTGGCTGCCAAGTCACAACTGTGATTTCTGTTGTCCTGTTATGGGCCAATGATCAGCCTGACGTCACCACTATGCTCACACGGTATATAACATTCAAAGTGTCCCAGACATTGTGTTGTGATGGCTGGGTGCTACTGTTTACCTACCAAAACTAGGTGGGAGGGCACACAGAGTGAGGACAGAGGGGGTATGATGAATTCAATAATGACCAAGTATGCAGGCTTTAGGCACCGGGAATATTTTAGTGAATGTGAAGTATGATGCAAGTTGAGATTGGTCACACAAGATTTATTGATTAACAGTAACCTTGCTGCAAAAACAAATTTCAGAAAGTTCATATGAACGAAAGGCATTTGCAGAAAAAAATGAAGGACTGCATTGGATTCGGACGTTGCAGTGTGCACTTACTGGCTGAACTAATCCCAATTCTTCTCCAAGTGTAACCGTCTGCAACATTTCCATTTCCTTCTCCTGCTTAGTGCCATTGCCTGTGCTAACATCTGGTCATCAAATCTTCAGTTCGACCACCTTTTTAATCTTCATAACCAAACAATACGAAGCCACAGCAGGTTTACACAAATGTGTATGCAGTACTGTGTTCGACTCTGTCTCTATTCCAGGCAAGTGTGACTTGTTAGTATACTGCTGCCTTAACACTGATGTGATTCAAAGAACCTCTGGTACATAAAGATGGCCTTCTGGAGTGACATAATTCTGTATTCCCAGGTCTATTCCACAATGCACCTGCGAGGTCTGCCATTGTTATGCACATGGTCCACTGTGTAACATTCACTCATGACCCACCTGCTGTTTTGGCTCACTGTGGACGGTGAGTCTGCGTTTTGACTGGAGGACTTGCATGGTGATTTCCTGCATTCCTGTTGTTTCACATCCTCCCTGGCTTTTTTGCTGGGTGGCGCCTTCACACGGGTAAAATCCTCATCTGTCTCAAATGAGGACGACATGGAAGTACACGTTGTTGGTGAAATAAGTCTGTTTTTGTGTGAGTGTGTGTATGTAGTAGGGTGAGGGTTTAAGGTAGTTAGGCTATTTCAGGTGGAAGGGAAGAGGAGGGTGAGGGTGATATTCTTGTTATGCAATGGAAAATTAGGAAGGAATAAAGCCACATTTACTTTTAAATTAATAAATGCCCCACCCCTTGTTAGGTGGTATAGAAAACTGCCTTTTCCCCCCATCATCCCCTTGTTACACAACTAGCAAAGTGGACTACAGAAATACATTAAGATGCTAAAACTCACCATCATCAAAGTCTTTGGAATCACAATAATTCACAACCTTTGTCTTCCTGTCAACAATAAATAACGTGTTAGCAACATACATCAGTTGGTGAGTAGTGACAACTGGTACCAGGAATTTGGATACAATAGGTTAGACAACGGTTTACAAACCTTGATGGTCGGTCCATAGCTTGTGAAATTAAAGAGCTTAATGTAATTTATTCAGCTAACATTAGCTGCAATCTTGCTGTTCCGTCCACGCTACTAGCTTCTGGTACAAAATAGAAGTGAACGTTAGCTAGCGTTAGCTGGAGAGTATGAGTGTCTGTCACCTAACTTAACGTTAGCATTAGTTATCAGTCGTCGATAGTCAAGTCTCCGATCCTTCAACGTGTGAAATGTGACGTACTAAAGTTAGCTCAACTAATTAACACGTTTTAGTCTCTCTACTTAACTTAACGTTAAGTCATACACACTCAACTGAAGCTCTTTCCCACCGCTTTCAACCAGCCCGCCAAAAGGTGGCGTTTTGTTGACTAATCTGACGATTACGGTGCCTGATTCGTTTGTTACGAAAACGTAGACTAGTACCATCTCTTTTGTTGAAAAAACAAAACAAAGCACTTATTTATTAGATATGTAGATAGATATATGGATCAGTGAAATTGATTTATTTGCAAGCTACCTATTTTATTTTTCTAAAAATAGATGTGCCGAATCTGCTTCTTTCAAATATGTCACCGGGTGGTGTCTGCCAACAAAACTAGGATCTGGCTTTATTGCCTAATCCCGTAGGGGAAATTCCGGTGTCACAACGGCAATTGGCAAAACAATGGCATAAATAGGGAAGGTAATAAAATACAGGTAAAGTAAATAATACGCTATACAAAAACCTAAACTATAAAAGGTAGTGCCTTGTGGTGTTGTTATATTATGTTTAATGACCTTTTTACAAAGCAGAGTCACTATTTTATGTCACACTTATATTTTCATATATAATCTGCTACCGTTACCTGCCACCTGGTGTCTCTTTGCTTTCTGTTATTCAGAGTAGGCTAAATATATTTGTCTTGTGTATCAACAGCACATAAGAACAATGGCTTTCCAAAATATATTTTGAATCAATCCCATCTACATTTAGGCCTTTAAATACATTATTTTTGGCTAATTTTTGTATACTGTTTCAAACATACGTCTAACCATATTCTGAAGTATATGTGAAATGTATGTTTGCAGTGTTGGTACTTGCAGTGGGGTCTAGCAGGTTGTGAATTTGATCGTTGGATTGGATATCAGAGTCCACTCATCAATGGATATCATGGCGTCTGATCCATTCTTTTGCACTTTGCATGTCTTATCATGAATACTTTAGATGGACCGAACTATAAAAAAAACGACTGCTCCCTTGTCACGTCCCACATCTCATGGTTTCCTCTTTTGCCGTTTCCAATTTTGCAGTGTCCCTTTGAGTCCAGCAGATGGCAGTAGGAGCCTGGCGCTTCAGGGCCCCCAGATGACAGAACTACTGAGCCTGAGCCGTTGAGTGACATGAACCTGCCATGTCTCAGCCCGCCAAGTCGCCCACACTCGGGCCGGAAGCAATCACGGCTCCCTCGATTTCCATTTGACTGCACTTCTGAGAGAGCAACAGTCTTCCCAAGGGTTGTCATTTTCCAGTTTGTGAGTGGGTGGCTGTCGGCTGCGGTTTGTCACACAGTGGACCTGGAGGAGACGTGCAGGGATGTGATGGTCCATGTCCTCGGACCCAGACAAGGGAGGAGGACGTGCAGCCACGGGGCCAAAGGGCCCTGTGGTCGCACATTCCTCAACTCCTACAGCTCCTACACCACGACCAAAATATCAGATCCAGTCATGCAGACACTGCGGTCACAACATCACGCTTCCATTCACACATATAGATGTTTACGTTGTATTCCAGACAATGGTGCAAGTACCGTTGTAATAAGTGACCTGTTAACCATCTGACAAACTATAAGGCCACCGTCACGACACTTCAGCTAATCATGAGATGAGGATCCCATTTATTTGTCTCTTACCCACATATACATCTCTTTTTAACCTAGTACAGGACACTGTGCTCAGTAGTGCACAGTCCTCAGTATATTAACCTCTACGGATTGGTGGTGGACTGAGGCTTGGTCAGATTTCTTCTGCTCAAAGTCTCCAGAAATGGAAATATTCAAGCTAAATATACTCAGGTACAGTATTTGAGTAAATACACCAAGTTACTTTGGACCCCTGCTCATGAAAAATGTGGGCACTTCCATTTTTGCTGGGGCTTTAATGTGATTTGAAAGAGAAACCATCACATGTATAATTGTCAGATGTTGTGTAAGTGCTGATGAACCAGATGACATGGAACAGATGTACAACTAAGCAGGTATGTACATATATGCACAACTAATATCAAATAAGAGAAGATGAAACTCTATTTAAAAATAGAATAAAGAATCAGCAATAGAAGCCATAAAATATAATATAAACAATTTGGGGGGTTATATAAACATATGCAGCCCACAATTTCAATACATTAGCAGACTGTATGGGAAAGAGTATGGATTTCTTACATATATGGATTTACTTTCAGTTGTTACTGCACAGGTAGAAAAAGATACACAGCCAACACTGCAAGTGGGTATCATAGGCACATCACAGCATGTCTGCACTATCAACAGGCGATAATATCAAGTAAGTAAATGCCAAGTCTATACGTTGTATTACAAACTGACTTGCTTATTCCACATATTAAATTAGCCTTGTTAGAATTATAATTGAATTGTTAAAACCGGTTGTAGGCCAAGATCTGTAACAGAGCCATAAATATCTATCCATGCACCAGCGGGCAGCATTACCAGACTATTTTGGAATTTGACATCCAGCTTGATTTACTTGCCTACTTGGCAGCCGTGAGGTCATCAGTCTTCATTTGAACTTGTTGGTTGGAAGTGGTCAGGAGGCAGTTTTCCCCCTCAACCACTGATATGAATACCGTCATTATGTATAGCATCGGTGAGTAGTAGTTTGTGTGGGGCTCGCTCAGGCCAATTCAGTTGCCCTTGTATGGCTGTTCCGCAGGCGGAGACTGTAATGTTGTTATTTACATTCCAGATAGGGGGAAGAATAAATAGATTGATGCTTTACTGAAGAGATATTTTTACCATAAGGTCAAATGTAATAGAAGTTGCCAGGCTTTGCATAAATGACTAAGAGTCAGAGGTGCTGATTGTGTTATACAATTGCACCAAAAGAGAGATACGTTGTTCCATTTGACCCCTCACAAAAGCGTGTGTTCTTTTTTTCATCTTTTTCGGGGGACAAAATCCTCAATTTTGTCAATGACACAGTTCAGTTATTTGTGCTCTGTAGGCTTCACCAGTTATTTACAAGCCCCAAACTAAACATGGATTGATGACTTACTGAGTGTTTCGGATATCCGGTGTTGCAGTTGTGTCAGTGTGGTGTTGTTATTGTAACCTAGAAATGGCCTTGGGTCAGATGTCTTTAGGCACAGACCAGTGGCAACCACAGCACAGCCACAGCAGCCACGGCTTTAGCCAGGGAACCAGAGTGGGCAGGCAGGTCTCTCAATCAGCGGCTTCCGGAGTTTGTTTTCTAGGACCTCTTCTTCTTAAGTGTATGCTTTTGAGGACATTTTTTCTGGTGTACACACGCGGCAGCCACAAAGCTAATTGCTAGGGGGATGTGAAGCAGCAGAGGAACAATCACAAAGAGACTTTAAGGAAGTGTGGGCTCGCCACTGCACAAACTTAGGTTGACAAGTGCTTTTCTGGAACATATGTCGTAACCTAATCCTGAAGTTGAGTGTAGTTATGAGTTTGACCATTGCACGGTTGTTTATGATTGTTTCAGGCACTGGATTGAAGGTGACAGACGGACATAGTGACTTTTCTCCGGTCTGTTAGATTCACAGGTTTGCAGTGATGAAATAGAGCATGTAGAGATGAGCAAAGCTGTTCCCCGGGAACAGAGCAGAAATCACATGACTCAAACATCAAGGCAGTTGAACTAATTCATATACTGTATGCTGAATCGTCATGACAGGACGTGGGCGCTTGAGTTGTTGGGCAGGGCTATTGGCAATATCAGGCCCAGGGTCAGGAATCTGCAGTATGATTATATGTGTTGACGGACCCCGGGGATATAAACAGCATCAAAGGGCCAGCAACAAGTCAGGACTGCCAGTCTTACACTCTGACACCATTCAAAATAGCATCTGTAAAACAGCATTGTTTCCTGCGTTCCAGCGTAGCACTTGAAGGGCACCCAGGGAGCGGTCTCATTAGGGTGACCTCTTAACAAGCTAAAAGACTTAGGGAGTACTGCACTCATTGCTGTGTTTTATCGTGAATTCCTGCTCACGAAAATGTTTCATTTTCTCTATAAAGACGAAACAGCACTTGTTTATGGGCGTCTCTGTGAAGCTCCTTTAGATGTGTGCTGTGATCTGAGTGGTTGATAAATCAGCTGTATCAGACCCTCTAGGTCTGCTTTTTCCTGACAGGGCACTGCTCCCTTGTGCCACACGCAAACATGCACACAGATACTGGAGCAGCTTCAATAATGTCCACAAACATACGTTCACAGCACCCAGCTCCCACTGCGTGTGGCCATGCCAGTTACTCCACAAGGTGCTCAGTGAACGCTCACACATAATCTTGATCAGTTACTTTGAAATAGTTGCAACTTTTCGTTGTAAAATAATTCAGAACTGATCATTTTTTGATCTGCGTCTTTCAGGGAAGAAACAAATGAACCCCCAAAAAACTGTATTCTATAGATCTGACTCGCTGATCCATTAGTGAGCAAATGATGCCTGGTTCTTCCATGTTATTTTGATACTCCACACATGATGACATATGTTTTTTACTACGTTTATCTGAGTACTCGGACAGTACACGTTGCATTTGGTGAAGCTAAACACTCATTAAGTAAATGCTTGTGGTTAGATGCCATGTCTAGAGATCTCGTACTGTGAGAAAGTACTTTACACAAGTTGGTTTTTGGTTTGGTTTTTTCAAAGGAGAGTGACGCGAGCCCAGTCAACCCACATGCCAGTGTCCCAATGATATGCTGCAATGCAGTGAATTATTATCCCCTAACGAGGGATGGGATTGTCCTTACATCTGTTCCACACCAGAGGGCGATATTTACATGTGAGAGTGAAAGAGACCCAGCTTAGGAAATCTGCTGAGGTGCTGCCCAAGCATTTTCCTACAATGTCAAGCATTGACCTTTCTGGGCAGTGCTTACACTAATCATTTACTTATTTCTGAAATCCTCTGATGTGCCAGTATGTTGGCCAATATGTTCTCACAGAGATACTAGGCTGTTGTTGTTGTTTATTTCCTGTATCTATCAAGAAGCTAGTCTACAACCGAGGAATCGTTTTTCCTTGGATATGTCACTTTTTTTACACGTGTTTTTAACTGTTAGAATTTGTTAACTGTTTTTGTTTGTATGAAAATTGATATGACTAAACCACTGAACTTGCAACTGCTCCTTTGGGTTCTTAACAACAGGCCTCACACTTGAATATCATGTGTTATCCGTGGTCCTCCCAGGACGGGCAGCATGTCAACATCTTTGATCAACTCCTTGTGGATTTAGACTTTATCCTGCGGAGGCCGTGACAGAAACGAACGAGCTGATCTTTGTTGTTCTGGCAGAATGACAGCGGTCCTATCTAGGATGACTCACACTCAAATGTGTGACAGAATTCCTCACATTCCTGCGCCCGGCCCTGGTGGCCCAGCTCGGTGTTGGGTTCCTGGGAAGGAGGGAAGAGGAGCCGGGGGAATCGGCTGCCGACTCAGCAGCTGACACCTCCTCTGATCTCTATCCCTTCCTATAGCCGTAAACCGAATCCTCTGACTTTCCAACATGGCAGCCACGTAAGTGAACTTCATGGGAGCATTCAGGACCAACGTTCGCCCTGAGCTGTGTCTCTAACAGCTCATCACATTGTCACAAAATAATAATAACATCCATTGCTCCACTTGTCCCCAGAACTTCAGTTGATATAATTGAGTTCGGACGTTTTGTTGGCAAATGATATCAGACGAAGGGATTTGCCACGTAGCTTAGGGTCCCGTGAATTGACGGCCCTGCTGAGCGCACACTTTGTACAGAGATGCTTCCACGTGTTTCAGCTCTCTTGGGGCGAGGACGTGACCATTGAGCTTAAAGGGAGATCGATGGCCGCGATATGAGGCGTCCTCCATCATTCGGAGTGACGGGCAATCTATAGTATAGCTTCACTGATAACTGGGATTGCTTTTCTCCTCATTCATAGTGCCATAGAAACAGGAGTAATGAACTGAAGACTTTACATGTCCCCGTGAAGTGTGTGATCTGACCGTACGTTTGCGTTCCACGAAGCTATAGGGCACAAAATGGTTTCCAAGTTCTCCCAATTTGGAATTGCATGGCTTTTTGTAAGCTAGCTGTTATGATGTCTTTACCAAAGTTGCATCACTGGAGTTGTGGTATTTTGTTACTTTGGCCGGTGTCATAGATACAGTACACAGTGCTAAGGAACATCTATTTCCTTGCTCTAACCCCCGGGGACTTTTGCTGAATGCTTGGCTGATAGTCATCTATACAGTCTGATGATAGATGTTGTTTAAAATTATATATATATATATACATAGTATATACTGTATCTTACTGATTTGATCATTAAAATTGCTGCGTCATGAGCTACTTTTGGTTCAGAAGTCACCCCAGCCTTGCTTGATTTCCCCTTAGTCACTCTATACCCAATTTAGCAGCAGACACATCTTTCTCTGCAAGGTGCACTGGCTGTACCCTTGAAAAGGTATTTCTACTGGGAACACTCCGGTCTGACAAGCTGCTCTCTGTCTTCTTGGTGCAATTCAAAGCTCGGCACAAAAAACCGACGGAAGGAGCACAATAGATCTCTTTCATTTGTGTTTGGAAATTGCATCTCTGAGCCGTTGCCTTAAGATATCAGCGGTTGCACATGTCCCAGTAACAATGCACGTCGGTTGGCATCATGCTCCCAGAGGACTCGCTGTTCCCCCTGTATCTGGAATCTACGGAGTGGCGGTGGGAAAATGCATAACATAGTCCATTTTTGGCTGCTGAATAAAACATCAGCTGATTCAGCACTAATGTGAACCCCAAGCTCCATCCGGGGTGGTGGCTTTTTATTTTACAAGCCCATATTCCCTGAGATTGAAATCCAATTATTTTTCATTGATCACTGCGTCACCGTTATGCTATCTGCTCGATTATTCCCACCCTCACGCTGATACGATCTAAACGCCGCCCTGAGCGAGGGATCTCCTTGTTGCTCAGCGGTTTAGAGTTGGAGATCCATGGTATATCACGTCAGTCTGTGACATGCGGTGCATCAGGGCGTCCGAAATGAAACAAGCGGCCGGTCGGTTCTGCTTTACAAAGCCACCGAGCAGTGAACCAGATAAACGACCTCCACGTTTTTCTCTTTAGGGGGTATCGTTTTTATTGACGTGAAAACTACTCACTCACTATTACTGCTGTGATCGTATGCCTTTATGTATAGGCCTGTGCGGCCTTTGTGTGCTGTTTGTAGATATACAGTTGGCCAGACCCGGGCGCAGTTGGACTATTATTTGCCCGTCTATGCAAGCGATTCTGATGTCATTCCAGAGAAATCCCCCTCCGCTGCAGGGTCTTCCCAGCTGTTGTTTCAATATCATCTTTTAAACCCCACGTTAATAAAAGACTAATTTGAAAGAGCTTTGTATCCCCGTGTATCCAGTTACTTACACCTGCGTAATATGCACAAAACCTGTTTGTATGGCTATACCCATTCTGATTGATGTGTGTGCGTGGGTGTGTGTGTGTGTGTGTGTGTGTGTGTGTGTGTGTGTGTGTGTGCACTAAATAGATCCTATAATTGCACCAAAGACAGCTGACCTGACAATAGTAAACTGCAGACATGTTTCCCTCGCTTGTGTCTCTCATTTCTCAGTATATTCGGTCAAGGCGAGGATCAATTTGCTGTGGTGTGTGGGCGAGATTCTATTTAGTTGCCTCTGCCCTCGTGTTGCTCCTCTGTGACTCAGTTGCACACCAGTCACTTGAGAGTATACAGAATAGGTATAAAGTAACGTATACGTGAGCATTTTAGGTACAGAGAATGTGATTTTGCATCATTCCGTAAAATGGGGAGAGAGAGAGAAAAAGTGCATTTGCGCCAGAAAGGAGCCTCAGCCTCAAACCAGTCTAACAGCATTAGCTGAATTGGTGTCAGAGCTCAGCACTGTCTCAACATGGCCCTCATTAATAGTGCCCACTCACAATTGATTTAAGGTTTACTTTGTCGATAGCCCGGTAGTTTTGTCTATTCAGGCTATTGGTTGCCTGCTTGCATGCCCATGTGCTTACCCAAGCAAATCTGGAGCCTGTCTCAGCCCGGTCTAGTGTGTCTGCCCCACTGGGACCGAAGGCCTACTTCTCTCCTCCCTCATTTCGTTTTATGCTGCCATTTAGGAGGAATGGAGGTCGTTCTGAAGGAAAATGGCATGGTGTAAGAAAATCACATTTCTAATCCATTAGTGGTACTACAGGAGCCTGGAAAGAGATAAAGGGTCACTGGTCTTGGAAGTATTCAGTCCATACTAATACTTTCTTATCGTGCCATTTTGTCTACTTGCATAAGGAACCGTTAATGCTGTTCAATTCATCCTGGATGTTTCTAGAAATGAATTTCCTCCCAAGGACAATAGATATCTGTCTATCTAGAATCGGCCTTACCGATTTTTCTGAAGTTCCACAATTGCATTGCTCATCCTCAGAATCACGTATTCATTAGTTCCTGCCAATTTGCATTTTTCAAAATATACAAATATTGGCCAGAAATGTATTTTGTACATGTAGATGACATTCATTCAAAAATATATATGATTGCGTCTGGAAATACATGTTTCTTCCTGTGCAATGTTGTTGACGACATGCTGTATATCTGCAAGTATTTCCAAAATATACGTACAATTTTGGGGGGCAGTTTTGAAACACATCTCCAAGCATATTCTCAGGTATACGTGAAATGTTGTTTTGTTTGTTTGTTGTCGTTTTCCCCCCCACTATGGGTTGTCTTGTCGCCGCTGTTTGTCAGAGACAGGACTTCTCTGGTTGCTAAGGTGGGACTTTGGCTCCCTGGCAGCCAAGAGCACCTTTGGGCCCCACAGCTCGGTGCTCGGTGACGCATGGGAATTCCCCAGGGGTGTGTGCATCCCACCAGGATGCAAACGGGGATGTAGAGGAGCTGAACCCAACAAACTCAGTTAACCCCCCTTTTCACGTTCCAGAATAGTTCGCCCACATTTTAGGCAAACACAAATCTGTATGAGGTACATTTTCAGTATACATCAGTAAGCAGCGTCAAACCGATGTGACTTTCTCGGGAAATATAATCGATTTCGGTTCGATTTTGTGGTCGTTTACGTCATGACGATCACCGACTGTAAGGTGATGGTTTACCCACACTTCATTTACCACTGCATCACTGGACTCGAACCATCAGAGGAAACACGTCACCCAAACAATGCGCGGTGTTTGATTCAGGCCATGCTGGTTATATTGTTCCGTGAGTGTCAGGGTGCATTCTTACAATAATAACGTGCGATCTGACCAGGCAAAATATTTGGTTGTGTAAACTTCCTGAACAAACAGCGAAGGAAGTGCCAGACAAGATTGTCATTTGCTCTCTGGTGACTGGCGGACTGTTTTTACACCTTCCTTCTAAATAAGGCAGCAGGCTGTCAGGACATATGACCACCGTCCCGATTTGGGTTCTGGACACAGTATC
>OMOT01039585.1:4273-17390 GCA_900312575.1 Acanthochaenus luetkenii
AAATTATTGTTTTTATATACATTTATCAAAAAGACAGACATAAACCAGTCATCAATCAAAAGGTTTCTTTATATAGCCTTTTTATGCAAGCATGTCTCAAAGGGCTTTACATAGCATCATATATATATTCATATATATGAAAAAATTGAGTTTCAGGCTTAATGAGTAGCTGGAAAAAGTGCAATGAGCCTTATCATGGCGACACATGCAGCCCCTAAGGTCCGAGGCATGACAAGGGTTGGTTTGGGCATCATCTTGGAGCTCCTAACACTGTCAATATATGAGTTGGGCGCTAGGCAATTAGTCAGTGAGAGAGAGTGAGTGGAAATGGGAACGCACGCCCCGCCCTACCCCCAGCGCACCAGCAGACGGGGATTACCACCTGTTTGTGTGCCAGTGGGTTCTCCTTTGTTTGAAATTGGGAGAAGGAAGGAAACCTTTGATGTGTTTTCCCTTTTAATTGACTCCTCAGCAGTGGGTGCCTGCTCCGCCCGGGAAAGGATATGCAATGCATGTCTTCGTTTTTCAAGTGCAGCCATAAATAAATTAGATATCCATTAAATCCACCTTCAGTAACCTACTGCTATTCAAATCAGTTGACACTTTTGTAAGGCAAAACACAGACAGCCCTATATTATGCCCTAAAATTAGCACACAAAAAAGAAACATGAAAAAGCATAGTCGTTCTAAAAGGGACTTTCAGCTAATTGTTGGCTGACATACTGTAATTGTTGGATGCCATCTTGCCTACCATATGTTTCAAGCCACCTGCAAGGCATTCTGTGATACTGAAAATGTATAATGGTCTCATTGGACTTGGCTCCAATTGAATCAAGGGAATCTCATTTTCTAAATGACTGATTTATTATTTGTAAAAAGAGACAATGCTTTCATCAACTCGTGGGATAGCAAAATAGGCTTCCCCAGATATGTATTATGGGCATAGAAAGCAAAAACGCCCGTTGCACTGTGTCAAATACAGGATAAGTAAAGGCAACAACTGTTCCCCCCCAACCAGCAACCTGGTATTAGTGGGCTGAGTCCAGTGTTGCTTACAGAGATGAGGTGGTCAGTGAAGCGTGACAGTGGTAATGTGCCCTTTTACACCCTGCTCGGCAGTGTCACACTCACTGCAGCTTCCCTCCAATGGCCCCACCGCCAGCAGTGGGGAAAAACAGTACAGGCTAAAGCCACGAACACTAAAGCTGGTCTGAACAGTTCATTAGCTCTTCATTACGCCAGGTAACAAGGTGTCTTGTCCTTTGGAAAGCGGCAAATCCACATCCACACTCACAGCTGTGCACGCTTAGAAATCTTCCAAATTAGTTTTGGAGGGGTAAGGATCTACCTAGAACTAGTTGCTTCTGAAGAACCCTTTTTTGTTAGACAAATAGTTATATCAAGAACCATTTTAATTTGAAGAATCTGTTTTGGAATAAATAGTTCTTCAGGGATCTGGGGTGTCAAACCATGTGCAGAGAAAGCAGGTTTTCGCTCCAACCAAAGACTACACCGCTATTCACTGATCACTTACTGCTCCCTGGTTGAAGACGTGCTAATCAGTGAAATCGCCCAGTTATCAATGATTTATTATTATCATTACAACTGTGAGTTCTAAGTAGAACCATTTAGTACGGGTTATAGATGAATCCCTGTGAGAGGGTTCTAAGTCTAACCTTCGAAAAGGGTTCCACTTAGAGCCAAAAAGGGTAAAAGAACCCTATATGGTCCTAGTGCAGAGGGAGACGAGTGGACAAGTGAGTGATAGGAGAAAGAAAGTAGTGGGAAGAGGAAGATCCAAGGCCTGCCAGTCAGTATTGATTAAAGCCCGTGTGTCCACGCATGTCCTACTTAGTTCAAGTTTGGCTGCATGGGAGCGACTCAGACTTCTGTCTATCTACCTTCAACGTGGGTAACGGGCGGCTGCAGATGTTCTCCCAGTCTGTAGTAGCCAGTGCACTCTTCAATTTAGTGCAATGTTCAACATCACTACGCACTACCTTTTTTATTGTTTTGGTTTTTGTATATTGTATTATTTATATTTGTCCACTATATTATTAGCTGCGATTACTATTACCTGTGTTTTATTATCTTTCTATATGGTTCTGCCAATTGCTGCGGCGACACCAGAATTTCCCCTAGGGGATCAATAAAGTGCAATCTAATATAATCTAATCTATCGAGTGTTGATGGGCAGTTCATGGAGCTCTGTCATAACACCGGCGCACACACACAGAGAGAGAGAGAGAGCTGAGAACACACTAGTGTCTTAAAGCCATGGTATACTTTCTTTTGTCAGGTCAATGGACAAAAGGACACGTTTGCGTAAAAAGACAAAGTGCTGCATTGGCTTCGGACTCCGCAGTGAGCACAGGCTTGCCGGCTAACTAGTGGAATTCTTGGCACACCAGCCGCCACTGTGTGACCCTCTGCGATTGGTCTAAAATATAATCTGATCGGTTGTGGGTTTTGTTGCCATGTGGAGGGGTGTCTCCATTTCCTTTTCCATTTCCTTTTCTTTGTTTACTTCTCCATGCTAATATATTGCAATCAAATCTTTCTAAATGAATCATTCAGAGGTTGAGCTTGTTAGAGGATATCTACACCTTCATGACCAGCTTTTAAATCCTCATTGTCGCTCTTTCCCCGTAGCCATTATCTCCTTGTTGTGTTTTTGTCACCACTGTACTTTGCATGGAGTGTAAAAACTCAGTATACACAAATTCATATGTGGTTTCTGTTTTGGGACAGTTCAACTTTGTTGTAAGTATACCATCGGTTTTATCCAGAACAAGTTGACAGGGGTTATATTGTGACATTATACATACTGCACTGATAAAAGCACTGACCATGGAGCCGTTTACAAGGAACCGATGGTGTCAGAGAAGGGCTACAGTGTCCAGCAAAGTCCCAGATAAATGATTTAAAAGTGCAGCAAAACTGACAAAGTGGTGAGCATCCTTAGGGGGAGAAGTGGAGCGGAGTTGAGTCCGTGACCCTGTAGCCTTGCTCCAAGTCATATTGCTTGCTGCCGGTGCCAGGTATGGTATGGTATAGATCCTGGATATGCGCCATGAAGTCCGCTCTCTTGAGTCCACATTAGTGAGGAAGACAAGGCTAGCAAAGAAGTAACCAGAGTTGACCTGTTAAGCTCTGTGGGAGACACAGTGAACCACAACCGTGCTTCCATTGTGTGGCCACTCAGCTGATTAAGCCCCTGTCTCTAGAGGATTGAGCGGGGGAGAGAGGTGAAGGGACACAGGGCGACATCCCTACATCAACTCGCTTCTGATCATGAGGATCTTTAGGCAAGACCTCTCTTTGTAGTGCTCAGCCAAGATCTATTTAGAGTTGGCACTAGAAAAATGTGTTTAACTCATATTTAATGCACGCATTTGTCAATAAACGTTGTCGCTGTTAAACGAATATATATATGACCTGTGATTTTTCTATTGAGATAATTGGTCGACGCACCACAGATTATATTGGAGTAATGCACACAGTATTACATTAATCCATTTAGTGTGTTGTTGTTTTTGGGCTTGTTTGTTCCAATTCAGCATCATATTTTTTCAACCTGGATTTATCCAGGGAAGGTTTGCGGAACACACATGCTCTTTTTCAACAAAGTCCTGTTTCCCATTCATACAGCTATGCACACTCACACCTGGGGAGCCATAATTAAACCTAATGGGTTGCAGTTCAGCATCTGAATACCATATTATCATCACCCTAGTTTGGTTTCCATCATTCACTATTGTCTACCACAGTCAGATAAGTCTGCCCCCTATAAACGTCTAATGACTGTACATCACAGATTAACATCTTTGAGAATGACTTCGCAAAAATGGAAAGCAAGTCTGTGACAGCGCCCAGGATGATTTTCTGAGAGAGAGTGGTGCCTATTTCAGCGTCAAAATAAACCTTATTTGTGTGTAAAAGCCCCAACAAACATTCAACGAATCTACAAAGCTTTCTATTTGCTGTCCATGGAGCGGCTCCAGGCTGTAAATCTTGATGACATCACAGCTTAGAATGCTGTCTCTCTCAAGCTGTGTGCATAAATCTGTTCCGAAGACGAAAGGAGGGGAAATGTTCCTCAAATGCAGCAAACAAATCTTGTCTAGCAATTTTACTTGTGAACCCGTCCATTAAAGTCCTCAAACCATGTCTTAGTGAAGACTGGGAATATCTCTCAGCTGGAGGTGGAGTTGACTTTGCAGCTAGGGATGACATGTACCTAGTGTATTCGATGAAAGCTCATCATTTCATTGGTTGACACCCCTAAACAAAAATTGGCAAAGTTGCTTCGGAAAAAAAACATAAATGTTGTCATTATAACAACAATTTAAAGTTCAATCAATCAATCATGTTTATTTATATATACACGCTTATAAGTATATTGTCTTTAACTTATATTCATGCAATTTGCCCAGATCACCAGGACACTGCTACAGTTATTTCCATTGGGTGACAAAAATGATTATGAATGAATTCCTCACTTTTGTGAGAATTTGTTAATATATGAGCAATTTTCCTAAACAGAAAGGTATTTGATTTAGTACCAACCACTACATTCGAAATGTTACAACTGCTCTCATTGCATGCTTATTTTATAGTAACAAGCTATACTATGATGTTATGTGCACAGCAATGATTTAGTTTGATGTGTTACCTGAGTGGTGAGGCTGGAGACGTTGATGACTGTCACAGAGTTTCCACAGCTTGCCCATACCGAGTCCTCCAGCACCAACATGGTCCGCACTGGTCCTGAACCCATGCTCACAGATCTGCAGGAGTCTGGGTCCCACAGATCACCTGAAAAAAGTGAACAGATATTAAGTACATTTCTGAAAGGTAAGACCAGGAAAACAACACGGAAACAACTCACAAAATAATAGACTATAATCACAGCTGTAGTTATAAGAACACGTTTTGAAAACGTGCCACTTACAACTTCCTACTTTAAGCAGTTCAACAATGTTGAGCTAAATTAAAGTATCAATAGAACTCTGTCTGTCTCTATAAATATAAAAATACAAGCATGTCAGAAATCTTGAACCGTAGGTTGACTGAATTAAGACTCTGGACTTCCCTTGGAAACTCTGCACACTTGCAGCACAATAATGCACCCTTGCCACCCACGTGCTAATAAGTCTGGTGTACATTTTAATCTGCTTTCCAACTTCTTTATCGCCGGTCCATTTTTTCTTTTGCTTCATCAGTGTGAAAATGAAGCAGACCTTTTTCCTTTGAGTTTTAATCACGGGTCACATGTTACGGCTACCATGGAAGCAAATTACGAAGCAAATTACATAAGCATTTCCTTTGCTGTGCGTTAATTGAGCAACATTAGAGAAGGGAGTGCACCCAGCCATTTAATTAACATTTTGAGTTGTTTATTTCTGCATTTCATAGCAGAATAGCATTACAATGCCTTCTGACTTCCACAGGTTAATTGCTTGGCATGTTCTGAAGGTCATTTTCCCACCTTTTCAAAATTCACTCTTAGAAATGTCCCTCCGGCCCCTCACGCCAACCAAGGCCACGCCAATGCTTCTCCCTCTCCAACACAGAAGGAACTAGGCTAGTTGCACCAAACGTCTCTGCCCATAGCCTTGAGAAATATTTTCAACATAAGTTAACATGATCTCTGACGCGCAAGTCTAAGTGTGAGGAGAGCTGGGAAAGCACATTCTTCACTAAGCAACAACGTCTTGCGTATTCAAATGTCTTTTGATATAAATGTATATATATATATATGTGTCTCAAATGAAGCCTTGGCATTTGCTGGCTCCTGCAGACTTGGTTTTTAAGACAGCAGTGCACTAGTCAAGGGCATACATCTTTAACAGTTGTGCCGAATCCCTCCAGAGCTTTTCCCCTGTCCTTTTTTTTTTATATACATAGCATGAATAGTAATATTTAATCGGCATGCAGCAGCCTGGTGTAATTAATCATCCTTTCTGCTTGGGAGGAGAGAGGAGCACAGGAGGAAAGCAGGCACAATGACATGCTGTAGCCAGGTAAGAAGCACACGATGATAGAGCTATTGTACTCCCGCTGGCTGCGAATCACTGCTGAGATGGTGTTAAGCCCCCCTGGCCTTGTGCAATGCCTGACTAAACACGGCATGCCATCCACCACATGGTGAAGTGTTACTTTCATAATTATAGTGGGTGTGAGAGAAAGTGTTTCTACGGTAATGGTTTGAAAGGTGGTCCAGAATTATATTTAGAAATATGTTTTTGCAAGTGCTCTCATTCTCAAAAAGGGTTCACTGAAAATCCTATCACCTAAGTGCTAAAAGCCGAATGGATGTTGACAAAAATTCTATTTTTCACACACTGATGAACATAAGTATTTTCTTCATAGTACAAATTAGGACAAGGAAACAACACAACTGATTGGCACTATTCATTTGACTGGATTACCCTCTGAAGTTTTTACTGAACAAACCCATTAGTAATGCGTAATTTTAAAAAACAATCAATCGATTTCAGCGTAACATCTCATGTAAGAGACAACAATAACTGACGTAGTCCTTCAAAAGCACAGGGGAAATTAAAAAGAAATTATTCTATGACATATTAATTACTGGCTAATATTTGTAAGAGCATTAGCAATGTAATCTGATGTGAAATTAATATATTCCTCTATAATTGTGCTTTTCTGCACATTGGTACAGAGAGAATGAAAATATTGTGGCGTATGCTGAGATACACACACACAATTTAATTTACAAGACATAGACATTTATATAAAGAGCATTTTAGACATAGGCAAATATATTTCTACTGCAATTTTTACAATCACTTAAATACATAGTTTGAGGTTTTAATAAGTTGTGTCTCAGTATTTCATCATTTCAACATTTTACACATATGGAAACATTGACAAACAAGGCCCAATGAAGCAAACCACATGTTGTCATCTACCAGTGGATTCCAGAAACAGAATCAACATCACTGTATTCACCAAGTTGGCATTGTGCAACAATATACTGACAGCTTAATACCAGTACATAAGTTGATACCAGCTAGCCCAGTACATACTGGCACACATGATACATGTATTGTGCAGGAACAGCAGGACCTAACACACAATATACACGATCTGCCTGTTCAAAACTTTGTAGCTGCAGGAGCCTCTCGCACCACCCACAATTGGTCAGAACAGAGCGAGCCATCAACCGTCGCTCGTAGCGTGAACGCCAATGTTACGTCTGCCCAGGAAATGGCTCCATTAGCTCACGCTTTACGTGCAAGCGTGTGCATGTAGCACATACGAACTGAGAAGAGCCATCATCCGTCCTGGGTGCCCATGGGCTTCCTTCTGCTCAATCACTGAACCCTGAACATGGCAGTAGTGACAAAATATTCCCTCTTGGAATCACTCCAGAGTGATGTGGTGGTGCTGTATTGTTCAGCAGAAAAGAGAGCTAGACTCAATGGCAGGTCTACTACATGATCATCTAAATCTAGCATCGCTAATGGCGATACTTTATTACAGTACAATAGGCATTTGGCACAGTCCCACCTGCTCACCCAGAGAGAACGACACCAGCCGCCACTGTGATAAGACAGTGGACTACACACCACTACAGATATGAGTGACCTGTGACCTCGGAACGGACCGTACCTCCGTTATTTCGTCCATACACCATCACAGTCCCATTCCGCAGGCCTGCAAACAGGAAGTGAGGGGAGTGTTTCAGGCACAGGACAGGGCAGCCCTCTGGGTTATGGAGACTCAACAAGCATTGTGCGGCAGTGTCCACACTGCCGTAGACCAGAATGCTGGAGGAAGAAAAGCAGCAGAAGCCGACGTGATAAATGAGTGTCATTTGAAATGACAGAGTACCTCGTTTTTTATGCAGTTTGATTTAACAGTGCACTTTGGAGCAAAGCATTGTGTATGTGCAACCACTCTGTCTCTCTCATGTTTGAAATACCATCTGAACTTTACTGTGTTTTATTGTCTTCTTCAGAATGACAAATGCACACCCTTGTTTTGTCTTTTTTCTTCTTCTTCTCTGTCTCAAAAGAAAATGTTAAGTAGCATTGAAGTTGACAGTCTTGTGCTAAAATGCTGAAATTGTATTTCATTGCACTGTATGTCTTTTCTTAAGAAAGCAGGTGAATGACTGAACATAAATAAACTTGTGATTTGAGCTTCCACACAAATGACCAAACAAACAACACGTTGGTATATCATGGCTAAATCTGGAATTCTCTATCTGGTAAAAATAATGAATTTGCTCCTACTGTGACAGAGACTGAGATGTATCCTCCATTACGAACAATACAGATCAGAAAATATATTTTGGATTTGAAAATGAAACGGTGTTTCTTAGTAGCAGTTGTAGCACTGATGGGGTATTGGGGTATCAACTCTGATTCATTGGTTTGATGAGATATTGAAAGCAAACCTATACTGCTAGAAATCTCAGTGGACCTCAACAGAAGATAATACAGGATATCATTTAGCAAGACTTCTAATTATTTGTCCTCATTTCATAATTTGTCTTCATTGAATATAAACACCAATGCTTATTGCTCACGACTGTCATATATACGTTTCCCCGTGTGATTTCTGAGTCTCACCTCCCATCATCTAATCCAACGCAAATGGTGTTGCCGATCCCTGAGGGAGTCGTGTGAACCCCAGCCTCCGCCTCTTCAGATGGAGAAGGCTCCGGCACGTATTCCACACAACGGACAGGAGAGCCCACTTGCAGGCTCTTTACAGCCCGTGGCGTGGGTCTGTTGAGGGAAAATATCTCTAGCTGCCCCTGAGCGCCATCTCCTCCACCAGCCACCTGCAGGGAGAAAGCCCATGTTAAGTTGGATCAATGGATTGAATCATCACGCCACAGGTAAACTACGCTGTTGAAACAGAAGTGCATAGGAAGAGCAGAGAACAAAGCCAGAGACAAACCTCCCTGAGACGATGCTTGCGATGTGTGTTCACTCAATTGTGAAGGTCAGAGGATAACGTGGTTTCAGTCTACCTGTTCCTCTTCCTGTCAGCTATTTAGATTTCAACAAAGTTGAAATGAAATATCCTTTCAAACCTCGTCTTGTGTAGTCCTCCCTCACTTTTTAGAATATCACTCAGAATCTTAAACCAGTCTGTAATGATTCATGGACGTTATTTATACAACATCAAACAATTCTTAAAAACTTTGAGATCTTTTCATCAGCAGAGAGACTCCAGGGAGCTTTTTGAAAGGCTCTGCGTTGCTTCACAATGGGGGTTTTCTGAAAGTTGGTGATTGATCTATTGCTGAAGTCAGCGCACGGTAATATAACAAAATCACATCCAATGAAAGAACTGACATCTGAAAGGAACATCTCCGAGGTCAACCGAAACACTTAAAGACGCAGTGCACAGTATCAAGTCGAACACAAGGGTACAAATAGAGCTATTGCAACAAACCCTGGAAGCTTTCACCTCCACTGACCAACACACTCAGTGTGTGCTATTGATATCTGGCCCTTTTTGAAGGGAGCACAAGCCCCTCAAATACGTCCTAAGAAGCAGGAAAGCTAAGCCTTAGATATCATCCCAAAAAAAAGAAGGTCTGGCAATCATAACAAGCATCCCAGGGGATCCACACAGCGGTAGCGCAGAGTGCCTACCTGAATAGATGCTTGCTTTCCTATCTATCACATTTATATTGCCCTTTGTGTCCGTCAAAGCCAATGCAGAGAAAAGGGAGACAGCAGAAGCCCCTGAATGTATCTCTGATGCAGTTTCAATGAGGTTGGAGTTGCTACCATTACCGAACAATTAAAGTGTCGCCGTGGGATTTCAACATTACTCCATTCGTTACTCCGGTGTGAGGCCTCGGTGGGATGTCCAGCCGAAATGCAAAGTCCTTCTCATGGAACAACCACAGCTGCTTGCTTAGACACAGGAGATGTATTCTCTGTACGAGTCACAGCGTGCGAATGTGACACGAGCTAAATATAGTCTTTAGCTCTTCTCCTCCACACTCACCCTTATTTGCATGCAATCATTTGTTTGATTTGTATCAGGGTGCAGAATCTGGACAGGACTGATCCCGTGGGCTCTGGAGAATGAGCCAGAACAAATAATGGTCTGTTGCACAGGGAGAAAAGAAGATAGGGAAGGCTTATCTTGCAGCAAGGAGCCCAAAAAAAAAACACTGCTTCAAGTGACTCTCTGTAACCATAGCCAGAGGCAAGGCCCACTCAGCCACACTCCTCCACCATTTACACATGCACATATCCATCTGCACACACACACACACACACACACACACACACACAAAACCACCAAACTTTCTTTTCGATCCAATTCCCCCAGATATCCAGTGAAATTACTGTGCCCTGACAAAGTCATCACTACTTATTTAGAGGAATAGATGTCTGGAGTCGTGCCCTGGACAGATTCCTCTTCTCTGCCGGGGAGAAGCAAAAACTTCCCCAGCAGTAAATGCTCTGCCAGCATTAATTAGATCGCCTGGATGAAGTGAGGAGAACGGGCGCGGTAGTAGGCTCCGCTCACATCGAGGAGCCCAAACCAACGGGTCACCAGACTGTTAATTTACTCTGAAACGGGAGTTTAGTTATGAATGTTCACTTCCTGAATGTGTGTATAAGAAAGTACTGGTAATAGAGGATAATATAAATAATACACTATACAAAACCAAAACTATAAAAAGGTAGTGCCTAGTGGTGTTGAACATGAGTCCTATGCACTGCTATGTTTCGCCGTACCCTCCATCCAGTTTACAGGACACATCCTCTACCATGACACATACAACTGCAGCAGAATGTGAACAATCCACCTTTGTTCCTGAAACTGTTGTGGGGGGACGGGGTCAGGACTAAAAGGACTTCCAGGTCATGCAGCCCGGCCTCCTAACGCACACTGACCTGAGACACTGAGCCGGACTCCTGCAGTGTTTGTCACTGAAATTCCCCGTCTTTCAAAATTCCGCTAGCTTCCTGGGATTGGGATGCGATAGTCTGCGGCACAATTTGCCTCACTCATCGCAAGACTCTCTGTAGTTGTTACCTTCCACTACTACCTAGCAACAAAAATGGTGCATGCCCCATCCTTAGCCGTGAGATGTTTTATGAATGAGTGTAGCGCGTAGACAGGACATTAGAATTAAACATGGGAATCATGTTAAAAGCTAAAATGATCGATTACTGTAAAATAACAGTCTTTTGTTTCAGTTATTATTTGGCATTCAATTGTGTGTGTGTGTGTATGTGTGTGTGTGTGTGTGTATAAGCAGCACATTACTTACCCAGAGGTAGCCTTGAGGTAAAGAGGTGCTTGCTGCAGAGAAGCCCAACAAGGCACAATGAACAGGATTGTGCAGGGCGGCTTCGAGCTACAAGAGACAATGTGAATATTGATTTAATATGCAAAATGGCTCAATACTTAAAAGTAAAATGCATCAAACTAATTTTTTGGCTGTAGTCCAATGAACCACCTTCCAGGTGACCAAAAAATAAATAGAAAATGACTGTACATGACAAAGGCCAGCCAATAAAAGAGCCTCAACTCTATAGTATATCCTTTGTCATTTCACCTGGGGTCTGACAGCTTTCTGCTCACATTGCATACTGTGAAAGGCTGAAAAGCAAATTATTTCCAAAAGGCAGTTTGGCATTGGAAACTTTTCACAGAATACCAAAAGTAATTGTGGACTCAATCTTAAATAATAATCGTGACTATTTGACAGGTGACCAGAGGGTAAGTAGTGCTTAAGGCTAATCATATTGCCAGGACCACAGAGAGTTAGGGTCCAGACTGGAGCTTAACTGTTGTATAATTGAATCCCTGCCCTCTTACCTGGCTGCCTGCTGTTTCGGGCTATGTACCTTTCTACCAGCATTGAAATTATGTTCAGAGTGCACCTTAGTTTGTTAAGTAGAAAATCGATGAAATGCTGAAGGCCACATCTAAAAAGTCCAAGGCACATTCACCGTAGAGTTATAGTTTATATTTTCATTTTACTGTGTTCCGCGTTTATGTCAATGTGTGTTTGCATGCAGGCACATGTGGTTTATTGTGTGACAGCAAGACAATTTATAAGCAGCATGACACCGACGAAGCATAGAAATTAGTATGTAGACACATCAGGGCAGAATAAATTATCACAAAAATAAAGAACACACCGTAACACACATTTGCTATGAGCCCACAGCGAATTCATGTTTCGACAGCCAAGGGTGGCACAATGTATATATATATTTTTTTTCATGCCTAGTTTTAGTCTTAGTTTTACTTTCAACTACCTCTAATAACCCTGTTGTCCACTCACTCCTTTCCTACGGACACGCTTAATTGTGTCGTCGTGTCTTAGCTCAGCAAAGTACGACAGCAGAACAATGAATAACACCTTGAACATATAGAACGTATGAGCACAAAAAAAAAGCCTTTCCATTTCCTGGTTCTATTTCCAGATGCGTAAAGATTGAGTTCATGATTACATCGCGGGCACACTGACACGTTTTGCACCATGGTAATTGTCAAGCTTGCATGAAGTATTCGCTATAAACCCACAAGGGATTAGCGCTACTGATATGTGACATTTACCTTCAGAAATGAAATCGGTCAAACCTGGGAATACACAGGTGTCCAGAAGATTGAAGTCCTGTGCTGAGGCAGTTGTCTGACTATGTATTAACTATAAAAAAGGCCCAACGAAACAGACATATAGTAGATGTGATTGCCTTAATCTGCACGATACAAATTGACATTTACTGTATAGAGCAGGGGGTGAAAACGGGTTCACTGCCTTGAGGCCGTCATCAACGGCCGATGACTAGCTGGCCTGTGTAGCCGAGAGCGTATCAAGCCCCCTGCAGTGCACGCTCCTTTCCTGACCAGCACTGCGGCTGTTAGGGAACGGTGATGATTTGGGTGCACGACTGGTGAGGGCCGGGTGGCAGGCGAACATCTAATTGTGTGGTGGGGTGAGAGGGGTTGGCGATGAATGCTGCACGCACGTAACTGTCGTCCTCCAAGGCGGCAAACATCAGTCACAGGTAATTTATAGCCTCCTGTTGCCAGGACCCCTCCCCCTTTCTCCCCCTTTCTCCCTTGTAGGGTGTGTTTGTAAACACAA
>OMOT01039592.1:0-18569 GCA_900312575.1 Acanthochaenus luetkenii
GTAGAGATCATGTAGAATTCAAAGTAATAAGAATTCACTAATCTACAGAAGAAATCAACCAAAGATGGCAAAAACATGGCATATTATTCACAGCCCAGTATGACTGCGGTCAAGTGAGCCGTCTCTTGTGAAACCATGGTCCAGCCAGCCGCTCTTTATATTGTGTTGCGTGTCTAATGGCGTCTTTACGGTACTTACACAGTATTGAGTCAAAATAACTGTATTCTCATAGTGTTTGGTCAAATATAGCGGAGCTAATCTGTCCAGATTACATACAGAGCCACACTCGTGATAAGAGCTGATGATCCATTGCATAAAAAGTGTTTCTGGTTGTAAATCAGTGGAATAATTTGCGCTACTGAAAACTTTTGTTTAACAGGCAGTTAAAAAATGCAAGTTTTGTTCTGTGTCACGCTGCTCCGTGTTTGCTTGTTATTCCAGTACACCTGTAGAGAACGTAAAGCGGGGTCGGGAATGACGTAAAATAAGACTGTAAAGCATTCTTCTGCTGCTTTTTGCAGCAATGGCGATAGAGGAAAATATCTACGATAGACATTTTTCTATCGCCGCACGATATATATCGTCATATCGAACAGCCCTACCTGTAATATGACCAACCTCATTGAGCGGAGTCCCGTGAACTCAACACTGTGCTCCACTAACTCAACATGGCAATAAAATTAAACTGTACCCTTTCTGGCCTTTCTCCCAAAGCCAGTGAAACAGCAGACCTGGGGAACGCACAGTTATTATTAACACCAGCATGTCAGAGGCTAAATGGCGCTCTTGCATAGCACCAGGCACGAGCCGCAGCGATCAAGAATAGCCAGGACACGCAGACGCGGCCGTGACACAGGCCCTGGACTCCTCCATGGCAAAATGTCACAGTGAACATTAACGTCACAGAGAGAGACATAGATGAGCACACATGTGTATGGAGCACATAAGACCTGAAAGAGCAGCAACATACTTGCATCTCTGGTACAAAACACGCATTTGTATTGCTGATATTACGACAGTCAGGCTGCCTTCATCAAAGTGTAATAAAGGCTTATTCCATTTCAGCATTATAAGTGAAAGGCTATCATTTAAAATCTTATGTGCGGACAACATAGTTAAGACTTCTCTACATGATGCGTCTCTTTCCTGCAGCATGTCAGGAGAAAAGAAAAAACCCTTAAGGCTATCTTCATAGCAGGGCAATTTATGAAATGCTGGTCAATTTAGGCTGTAGCTGGTAAATCTGTCTTTGTCGTCTGCTTGCCACTTCGCAAGTAATCAACCATCATTTGGAGATGCCAATTCTAAAACTCTAGCTGGCAAGTTGATCAAATAGTTAGTTTCCTGCTCTGGTTCTAAGGAGTGTCCATCAACAGGTATTCTTTAATCCTGCCACTAAATAGCAATCTAAATTATATGGGGTTGGAGTCATCCAACATGGCTCCCCTCTCAAGGAAACCCCCCAATGGACAGCTGTGAAAAACAACGAGTCACAAGTCAGTAAAAACCATAACAAACCTCTCTTGCGTCAATATCTGACAGGCTTTCCCTCCGGCAGTTGTGTAACAAGTTGAGACAATGAAACCACTGCACCACCTGATCTCTCAGTTTCACCTGATTCATCACACAATCTCTACAGCACTATGAACTGGAGATAGAAAAAATATCATTGTTATTTATAAATACGATGTTGCTACATAGCTAATTCCATGGTTGGTAGTAGTACTGCAGGCACTTTGTTGTGCCCTTTGCTTACCTCACAAGACCTGTGTCATAACATTGCTTCAAAGTTAATTTGCATTAACAAAAATTCAAAACCATTACAAAAGGGAGGGAGTCTATCATGTGTAGTCACTGACGGATCTGACAGCAACAGTCTGTGGTAGGCAATTGATTAGCTACACTTAATACAAATTACCTAGTTAACTGCAACAATGAACAAAGCAACAACAACAAAAATACAATCATCTATTTCAAGAATACAAATATTTCAGTCTTCCAAACAACCTCCCTTACCAAAGGGTTCACATAAAGTTTGTGCTCTAGCTAATCTGTATACAAACTTAAAAATGTCCCATCGCTGCTTTGCACCACAACAAAGCTCTCTCACTTCAGCCTGTGTCCCTCACTTCACCCAGCCACATCAGGACAAGTAAATGTGTGTGTGGATCTCATCAGGACATTATATCCACGGAGGGGAACGAGCGCGCAGATCTATGCGTATCTTCCAGTATCAAAAAGATTTGTCTGTGCATGTAACCTAATGGAACAATAAGGTGATAACTAAACAAAAAGAATAGCAATAACCTAGTCTTTTCAGTTAGGAGTCTGTACCCATCATGGATTTATACGTCTGTGACAGAACAGAGAGTGCAAAAGGGGGACAGAAAACAAAACTAACCTGGTTACAAGGAGAAACCAATGTGATGTAAGAAAAGGGGAAGAGGTTAGGCCTATTGACCAGGACTACAGCTGAAAATGTTTTCTGCCTTGAAAGTTTCAATTAGGTTTGTGAGGATGAAGTTGCCTCTACTTAAGAGAAGGAGAAACCTGACATCAATCCGGAGTGAAACAGCTGTAGCAGTTCTTTGCGAGGATGATACGTCTTTGCTACTATAGCCAAAGTGGAAAACATGAAGTGGTTGGCAGCAATACACACATCGCAAATGATGTTTGTCAGTGCATTTCATCTAAAAGAAGAAAGCAACCCCACACAGCTTCACTGGTATTTAACTAGGAGTTGTCACCTTGATGCCCTGCAACTTATTGGTTGTGAAAAACACAGAAGTCTCAAAATTATGAAACACTGACAGTTAAGTTACTGTACAAACTGGTTGAAATTAGACTACTTCTTCAAAAACATGGTGAGAAAAGGGAAGTTGAGAAAACAAGACTCCTGACACCTACGCCGTAGACAGCCACAGAAAATAAACACACATCGTTTTAAAAATGGGTAAGGTAAAGATCTGTTGTCATCCAGGGCTGCTTGTGTGGGAGGTCTTGTTAGGTGTTCAGATAGCATTGGTTTAGTGTGAGTGTATACCCAAGAGTGATAGTAGTGAGGTGCCTCCACATGAAACCCGTACCATTAATTTCCTAGTATCGGAGACATGTTTATAAAGATGATTAGGTGCGCGTCGAAGACTACAAATGATAGTTAGTTTGACAACAACTATTCCCCATTAATCATTTAAGTGTTTACCTTTCGTAAAGCTTGCACGAAGAGGCCTCTCCATTTGTGGCTGTTCTCGTCACTTGAAAAGTCATATATCTGCTGTGGCTGCATGGCTGTGGCGGCTCCTTGCGTTGCCGTGATCCGGGCTGAATTGTCAGCATCGGCCCCGGATAGTCCTTGTGGGTGGGTCAGTCCAGGCACGGTGAAAAAGTCAACTAGCTCGCTTGCAAATAGGGACAGTATCACTAAACCAGGCGGCAAGTCCGGGGTCGAATAAGGTTGACTAGCGAGCTATTAGCTAACGTTACATGGGGAAAGCACATGTATTAAGTTAACTCGCTAGCTTGGTAGCTAGTGAGGCTAGCCCGCTGCTGTAAACACAGGACAACAGCTAACTAAAAAGGGCTAGCTAATTAGCTAATAACAATGTCGCTAAATGATATACGGGTTACTTGGCGTTGGCTATTAACGTTACCAGCAAACGAGCTAATAACAGGCACATTCACTCTGGCTCGATGTCATGCCATGGGAGCATAAATTGCTGCTAACTAACCAAACAAGTAACGTTTGGTAATTTCTCGCCTAACACCTGTAACGTTAGCAGGCTAGCTAACGTTAGCGAACTACTGCTACAGGCTGCCGTTGGCCTTGGTGCACTCCCCGAGTTATGTTGTGGCACACGACCCATTCAATTCCAAAGAAGGCACACTTTCTCCTCCGCTGTTTACTTCAAATTCAGTCATCTTCTCCGGAGCGATCGGTCGCGCAATCCGACATACGTCCAAAATACCGAATAGTCCGAGGCATTTCTATCAACAGAGACGCTGTGAAGCGCAGTCGAGACGTTTTGGGGGGGTTTCGTTTAGTCAAGTCGATGATGTTCGCACCAACCCTGCTGCCTGTCTGACGGCCTTCCCCCTGCTGCCTGTCTCACGGCCTTCCCCCTCGCTGCCTGCTCTCCAGACAGCTGCTGTCACGCACGCGGCGCTTCTGCGTAATTTCACATTTTATTGGAAAGGAAAAAAAGGTTTGGACTTTTGTAGTTTTTTTAACTACGCTTTGTAGATCTATGCTCAAAGGGATTCTAATTATATATAAATGTATAAATACATTTTCGGGACGTCCACTTTTCCGTTGTCCATATGAAAAGTAGTATGTATGTTAAATCTAGGCATAACACATATCATACAAGAGAAGTAGACCAACTTAATGCAAAATTCATTTTATTGTCATGCCATTATACAAGCAATGACTGTAGAAACATTCGGTACGCTTGGTTTGATAGCACACGGGTCTTCCCTCTTGTGGACATACTGTAGAAATGCTTTGTTCAGGAATTCATGAAATGGCCAAATGCAAAATTAAAAAGTAACCCACAGTAACAGACAAAGGAATCTGCATATAAAAAATTATCATCGCATAAAGCACAAACATTGGTACAGTTGTTAAAAAATACATATTAATGGCAATATGTATTTGGCATTAGCTGGACTTATTTGACAATATTTGTAGCATTTGAAACTGAAATATATCAGAATGCAGATTCTAACAGAATAACATAACAGTCAGTAAGAGAACCAGATATTCGTAGTTTACGTAACATAAATGTAAAATCACATACACTAGGATATTTAGTTTCATAGTTTCGAGATTCTAACTAAATGTATTTCACAGTGAAATCATTATTTCAGACAAAACGGTCAAATGAAGTTATCACAAACTGTATACAACGTGTTATATAAGAGTGAATTCTTCAGGGGCATTTTACTATCCAATGTTTTCCTCTGGGGTGAAACTAATCATTGTCATACAGTCAGTGGCAGAAGAAACACACAAATCCTAAAGTAAAAGTATAAATGTCATGATGAAATTATACTCTGTCCCCCCATTTAAAATGTAGAAGTTCTCATGTATCAAAAATAAAATTCAATACATTCAACTCAACACCAATAGGCACTACCTTTTACAGTTAGGTTTTTTGAATAGCGTATTATTTATATTATCCTCTGTACTTACTTAACCTGTATTTTATTACCTTCCCCATTTCTGGCATTGTTCTGCCAATTGCCACTGTGACACCTGAATTTCCCCTAGGAGATCAATGAAGTGCAATCTGATCTAATCGAATCGAATAATGTCCTTTTGACACATTCTATGAAGGCTAAACGGGTCAGTGATCGTACGTTTGCTTTTGTCATACTGTTTGTTTACACTTTAGTTTGGATGCTTCAAATTGGTAATTTTATTTTTTTGAGCTGATCACTTTTGCTCTATGTTGAACATTTACCTCAAAACTGTGAGTAAAGCACTGAAGTAAAAGATATGTTACTTCATCCTCCCAAATGAAGGCGTGACCTGTATTAAAACATGCTGGTCTGTGATGACAGTGATGCTGAGGTAGCACAGCTTTGATGTTTCGCTTGGTGACCTCAAGCTGGGATATTTGGTGTTCTCTTTTCCTCTGTAATCACTGGGCTTCTCTACAGCGAGAAGCGGCTCTCCACCTCATCTGCGATCATATCAGCAATGGCCAGGGAGGAGGTGGCCGCCGGCGAGGGAGCGTTACGCACGTGGAGTACCCGACTGCCCACATCCCCAACGCCGCCGTCAAACACAAAGTCATCCACTAGGTTTCCATCCCGGTCGAGAGCCTGGGCTCGAACTCCTGCGGGGCCCCTGGGGGAGGAAAACAAAACAGGGTCACAAACAACAATATTAAACAATTCCACCAATACACATGATCTGATGCATCTCTCCCTTGTGCTATGCACATATGTAGAACAGATGTTTCGTTGAGTTAGACCCAATGACACCTCCAGAATAACACCTCATTACAAATATTAGCATATATTCCCTTCCCCTAAATTATTTGATGTGTATTTCTGTAGCATACGTGCATTTTGAAATCTTGTTTCATCACTATACCTGAGCACGTCACTCAGAGAGAGTTCAGGGATGTACTTCTGCAGGATTTTAACCTGTGCGCTAATGAAAACCCCTCTGTACATTTCTCCGAGCCCATACGATATGTTCTTCAGCACCAGCCTCTGGAGGCCCCTGTCAAATAAAGAAAGAGGTACGTACATCAATCACCTAGCATGGCCGCATTATTAGTGGTTCTGTTATGCAATGATCATTGATTCATCTAATCAAAAATGAAGTTACTCTGCTTAAGATGTAACTGAGTGCGGCGATGGCAAGAGCAACAACTTCTTCTTCTTCTTAATAACATCATCATTTTGTACAACACGTTCCAAAACACAGTTCCAAAACACTTTACAAAGGAATACATAAAAACAGAGACAACTTCCATACTGTACCTGAAAGACAGTGCGTCTGCAAAATCTCGGAGGTTAAAGTCATACACTTTGTAACCCTCCCTTTTGAAGGCTAGGACCGCATTGGGGCCGAGCCAAATGCTGCCATCCATCCGCGGGGTGAAGTGAACTCCAAGGAAGGGGAAACGAGGGTCAGGGACCTACAAACAATGTGTATCAAAACAGAGCAGCAAAATGTAAGTATACATGCAGTAATGAATCCATTCAAGAACCATATAATTGAATTGATCCCCACAGGTGAAATTATCACAGGGAGGTCAGAGGTCAGGCTCGGTTACAGGACAGCACCCGTGGAGCTGCTAGGGATTCAGAGTGTTGCTCAAGGACACTTCAGCAGGATGGATGCCTGCCAACATGGGGGCTTCAACCTGCGTCCTCTGGTTGAAAATGTGTCTCCAATACTCACCATGCCACTCCTAGTTTGTTTGAATTCATGGTTGAATCTGCACATGGCAAGATTGTTACGGAGTTGGTGAGAGGTAATGCTTTCACCCGTTTGTTTTAAATCTTCTCGGTATACAGGAAGTGACGAATCGCAAATTGAGCGTGAAATACAAACTTTCTCCTAAACAGCAGCGGACGATCGCTCAGTCCAGAGAAAGCTGGACTCACGATGGCTGAAC
This sequence comes from Acanthochaenus luetkenii, assembly GCA_900312575.1. Classification (NCBI taxonomy): domain Eukaryota; kingdom Metazoa; phylum Chordata; class Actinopteri; order Beryciformes; family Stephanoberycidae; genus Acanthochaenus; species Acanthochaenus luetkenii. The sequence continues at coordinate 7,137 of OMOT01039592.1, forward strand.
GTGCTGAGAATTTTTTTTTTCTTCCCACCAGCCACTAAGAAGAAGAAATTTAGGTCCAAGGAAGGTGCAGCTTACTGATGTCACATTACATGATTTCTGGGTAATGAAGTCCTTCAAACTTTGAAAAATCATAACGGTTATCTCTTACTGCCACTTGGGCCCGCCAAAGTACCAAGTTGCCTAGTGCAGCGTTAAGACAGTAGAGGTCCTACACTTTAATATGGAGGGAAATTACATTTGCAGATCAAATTATTTAGGTTGACTATACAACTGAAAAAAATAAAAAATGGACTCTTTATCGGACGACTTACAGGGTAGATATTTCCCCTGACCAGATAGTGTTTATCTGGCTTCAGGACCAGATAGTCTCCTCTGAAAGGCACGATCCGTGGCTCTCGACTGCATCCAGATATCTGGGACAGGCGGTCTGAATACAGGCCCCCGCAGGTCAGGACGTAACGGCACCTCACCTCGTTGCCCTGGCAAAACAACACGACGCAAGCAATGCAAACAATGGAACACAACAGCGTAAACGTGAAAGGATTAGGATGTTCAGATAGCCTCGTATCTTGAGCACATCTGCTTCCACACACATGCATCTTACCTTTGTGTCTCTGATTGCTATTGGATATTTCATTCCTGAAAAATTGATTAAAAAAAAAAAAAAGACGATACATATTGAGGTGCAGGCAAAATAACTCCCAAGGGTGATGTATTACTCCGATTGTGGTGACGCACTAGTGCACATAACCCGTTTGTTACCTTCAGTGCTACCAGCAGGGCTCTCCTTGGCCATGGCGATGTCATTCACCTCATACTCAGTTACCACGGTCCCGCCTGCCTCTTGGAAGTCTTTGCCGTACGAGAGAGCGACCATCCTCCAGTCCACAATGCCAGTGTAGGGCGAATCCAAGGCCATTATACCCTGGAAGGACAGCCTTCACAGCGTTCTTTTCCGACATACACATGGTTCTACAATGCTAACATTTTGGTGGCATGTACGACCAGAAATAAATTCAGGCACCCTAGAAGTTTGAAAAAGGAGCATCTGGGAGTCCCTTACCCTGCAGTATGGCTCTCGTTCTTGGATTCCCTTGGCATCGATGATGCTGAGGTCACGCACGTTGTTCTGCAGGCCGCGCTCATACAAAGCTTTCAGTCTGGGTATCTCGTCTTGCTCTAGAGCAACAATTAGCTGGCAATGCATAAATATCTCTGATTAGTACAGACTTAGGCAGAACACAATGATCAACACCGCAGCCCTTTATAGGTCCTGTATGGATCCTGTATAGTTGCATAGCATGGCACTAACACTTCCAGGGTTAGTGGTTCGATTCCAATTGGGGCAAAACATACCAAAACTGTATGCACTCATACTACATGCATCCACCAAATAGCATGTGGTAAGTTATATTATAATAAATGGATGATCAAACAATGAAAGTTTGCTTTCCTACCGTTATCTTATTCATTATTTAGCATATCTAAATGACAAATAGAAAATCTCTATTGTCCTTTGTCTAATGAGCTGAAAAATGTGGTTTATAGCAAAATTATCTCAATTTCTGCCATTTTATTTTGGTTAGACAATTACAAAAGGCATGAGATATTCTTCAGAAATGGTGAATTCTACGTGGAAAACTATCTGTAAAGCCTGGACAACATGGCAATGCACTTTATGTAATGTTTGTTTTGGAATATATTTGTTATGCATGCGTATTGCAATGTCGGCTGAGCACCTTGGAGTGCATGAGACAGAAACAAAAAATATTAATTAATAATATAAAGTATTTATTTGGCTAATACACTAAGGCAGACCTTTCCACATTTCTTGTACGGGAGTCCTTTCTTATCACAGTACTCGTAGGCTAAAGTGGCTCCTCGCACACACAGACGGGCCTTCAGCGACCCTGGGGTGTAGTAGATCCCACTGTGAATGACTCCACTGTTGTGTCCACTCTGGTGTGCAGCTGGTGGTTAAAAAAAAAGAAGACAGAATTATAGAAGAAGAAGAAGAAACATTAACTAATAATGTGCTATAATAAAAAGAGGATTTACACTGCTGGCTCCATTAAGACCCATAGCTTGTTGAAGGACAAATCCACCCTCAAATACCCTTTCACTGTAATACGTCATCAATTTGTGATGTTCAATGCATTCCAGGATTTATTTTGTGATGAAATGTTGTAACTTTCCATATTCAAAAACCATATTGGCCTCACAACAAACAAAGTTAGCAAAGCCAATTAAATGGGAGTAGCAGGACATTTAATTGGGTTAGTTACTATGACGCCGTGAATCACTTCCTGCTCTGCGGAATGTGCTCTTCTCTCACGTCACGACACCGCCATCCTCCAAACCACAACTTACAAAGCTCTTTCTCCTTCTCCAGCAGAACAAAGCGGAGCGCCGGGTGTCGCAGGATGAGCTCTCTGGCTGTAGCCAGGCCCACGACGCCGCCTCCCACCACGGCCACGTCATACGAACTGAAAGACAGATGTGAGGTTACGGCCCAATTTGAGCAAACGTTCAACTTCAAGGTGGGCACTGATACGGGTTTGGCTTTACAGGTTCATTGACTGTAAAGAGTAGAAACCAGAGAGGAACATTAAGGTCAATGGTTCAATGTCCAACTGTACATAACTGGTATGGCTTTATCGGCGTGCAGCCCACAGACCTTTGGAACTGAATTTGTGTCGCCTGTCCCAGAAATTGATCACCCGGGAAAGTCATGGCACCAGTACCCACAAACCTAATCATCATGAACTAATGTCTAGAAGGTGGGGGGTCACGGTGTGTGCAACAATCCCAATATAGTCCACCTCTCAACTATTACTACACCATAGAATATCACATAATCAAGCATTTGCAAACAATAAGAAACAGCTGAAATAAACAGACATTTTTACTTCTAGGCCGTCACAAATCCGCAGGATCTCGGGAACAGTCAAACATCTTGCTTTCATTATCAATAGCTGCAAACAGGCAAAGTACTTCCCCCTCAACACGGGATGAAATACTGGTAAAGTCTACTTTGCCTCTGCAGTGCGTTTCCAAAACGAAGGGCGTGTTGGGGGATCACGTTCCCCAGGGCCGCAGCCCAGATAAGTGGATCACCATTTCGGAAAACACTGTGTGCTAAAAAGTGAGAATGTTCTCCTCAACAGGAATATTGCTTCAAGGGCTTCGATCTTTAGTTTGCAACAACTTGTAGTTGCTCTTGCTTAAAACCTGAAGAGTATTTAGCCCTTCAACCGTGTAATGGCATTGGGCACAGTTCTCTAACTGGACTGCAGATAAGTTCATTGGGACAGTTGTGAAATTCAACAATCATTCTGAGATAATAAAAACACATCAGTTTTCTTCAAGCTGGCAGGAAGTGGCCCGTGTTATGTAAGCGGCATTCCACATAGTTCCAACATACAGCTAATTCAGAACACATGGTGCCGACGCGCCCCCTAAAGGCGCAGTTCACCTTGTCCTCTGTCCAGACAGACATGCTTGTGATAAAGGGTTATATCAATAAATGAACTTGAACCCACAATCAACGGTGTGTAGTTTTTGGTCACGTGACACTGCTCTGAACATGCAGTTTGTTAAACTAGTGACAACTTCACATTGAAAAAGAAAGAAGTTATTCTACTGGCACCTAGTAACCCGCCAGTCACACCACAAAACACCTTGAAAAAGAAGCTTAGACGCACGCAAGCGACCCATGGACGGAGCAACACTGCAGACACGACCCGTGTGTGGTTCGTTGTTTTGGGGTAAACAATGAAACGGGGCCGCAGACGAGGTTATGCAATCTGCTCCGTAGTGGAACTGGGATCAGCTGCAGTTAGCCGCCTCCTCTCCGCTGCACACGGGAAAGGGTGAACCAGGGAGCTGAAGTCTTCGCCGCACTTCCCGCACGCACATGAACTACGCCACGGTTGATTCCCTGTAACGGTATACTGAACCTGTGGAGGTGTCTGGCTGTCGCGCTCTTCAGCAGCTGCGGCTGCGCTGCGAAAACAGCAGCAACGTATGTTCTGCTCAGCATCCGGGTCATTGTCACAACGTTGAAGTAGCGGCTCAGACGAGCTTCGACATTGTACAGGAACAGCGCAGGAATCCTCTGCTTCTATTTCCTCCTGCTGCTAGTTAGCCGATCTGCTGCCCTCTCGGAAGCGGAGCGACTCCGCCCCCTACGGCGCGTCACCCGCTGCGTCATCGCGTCAAAGGTCACAGCGGTGGTCGCGGCTCTGCCTTGATTCGGTTTGTTTTGTCAGTAAGAAAGCCGGATGTTTCGTTTGTCCAAGGCAGCGCAGACTGCTGCGTGTCGGAGCGCCGGGAGCCGCAGACACTTCTGGGGTTGGCTGAACGCCGTGTTCAACAGGTGAGACGCCTTAGACCCGCAGACGTTAGATACACCTGTGCTGTGGCAGTTAGCTAGCTAACGTTAGCTAACTGACTGCGACAAGCATCGCGTGGATAGTCTAGTTAGTATACCTGCTGCTGGATGTGGAGCGAGGGCGTCGTTACCAGATCAGCTGGGTGTTAAAAGGCGTCTAAATGGTTATTGACGTCTTGGCTCAAATGTGGGTTTAAACGTGAACGTTTAGTAGACGTCTTCCGGGATGTGTGACACAAATGATAAAGCGTTGTCCTGCACATATCGACTTCTCTGGTGCGCGTTGTTTAAATATGTCATCATGTATTTACTGCTTGGCCTTAAACTGGGCTATACACAGCAGGTTGCCAGTTTGACTCACATTTCCCAGTAGTTCATATTTAGTGTAGCCCTCTTGACGCCCCTCTCCTCCTGCCCTCCAATCAACCACCACACGTGACCCATGAATGCACATGTTATTATCAACATATAGAGCAATAACTGTTGATAAAACCGCCTTCTCTGTGATGTTGTCCGCAGGGTGGATTATGAGAGGATCAAAGCCGTCGGCCCGGACCGAGCTGCAGCGGAGTGGCTGCTGCGATGTGGTGCCAAAGTGAGGTTTCAGGGGTTCGACCGCTGGCAGCATGACTACAACGGACTGCCCACTGGGCCTCTGGGCAGACACAAGATCCAGGCAATTGACGCCACTGAATCCTGCATCATGTACAGAGGGTTTGACCATCTAGGTCAGTGGATATTGTCATGTCCTTGTCTTTGTGACCTGTCCCATTCGCATGTTCACACTATTCCACAGAAAATGTGTGTGTGTGTTTACTCCCTCAAATAGATGTAAAAACACAGGACTTTTGTGAGAGCCCGTTGTTAGGCAAAATACACACAGGACAGTAAGTAGATTAATTACTGGAACGTAAAAGGAATATTGTTTCAAAACATATGCACTGTTTGCTGTCTTTCCTGATGTGCATATGTCACGTATAGCAATTTGACAAACCCCAAATACTTACAATTGATTCTTAACAGGAGTTTGACCTCGACTGTCCTGAAAGTGATACCTGCCCGTGTTAACAAGAAAGGGAAAGCGAGGGTTAAAGTACGCCTGTCCCAGACTGATTATTCAAATGTGACGCAAGTGCCAGGGATGTTTTACACTGGACGGGGAGAGATAGCTCACTGTGACCATCTGACCTTGTTGGCCGCCACACTCCAATAAGCTTTTTCTAGAGGCAGAATCCTCACCGTTTGTTTGGGTGCCAGGTTTGTCTTTTTCTATGTAAATTAGTCAATTGAGACGATGCTAATCACTGCTTTTGTTGTGTTTTTTTTAGATGGCTTGAAATACCTGGAAGAAATGAAGTTCAACAAGTGCGTCTATATTGAGGACACCTGCCTGGAGAGGTTGAGCACGATAGAGAATCTGCAGGAGAGTTTGCGTATGATGGAGATAGTGTCGTGTGGGAATGTGACAGATAAGGGTGTCATCACCCTGCACAAACTCAGGTGGGTTTCTATTCCCACGGTGGTTAATTTCAGATTGTTGCTGTCCAAAAATCTTCCTGAGTAATGCATGTAATGACCAAATATTTCCGTTCATTCCCAAAGGAATCTGGAGCACCTGTTACTCGGTGATCTGCCTGGGCTGCAAGATAAACAGAAGACTGTTGAAAGGCTACAGACGGCACTTCCACGTCTGGAAATAGCGCTGGATCTTGAATGAAACGGCGTTCGGTTTAGGAGAGCGTGTTAGAATTTCAACGAATGGACACCGCCGTTGAAGGTTTTCAGAGTAGAAGACAAACTTGAAAAAGGAAAGACTAGAGCATGCAGGGCTTTGATCGTCAAACATGCAGATCCTTTGATTGAAACGCCAAGTTTATTTCCACATGAATGGGAGGACACAAGCTGGGTGTGTGCAGCGCGGCAGCAAGATCATTATGAGAACTATTAAAGAGGCCAACTGATCTAAGCAGCTTTAAGTAAATTCAAGGATATAAAGAAACAGTACAGCAAGAGCAAAACACGGCACTTTATATAGTTGACATCCAAAACAAATTGATTTAACTGTTCTATAGTTTATTATATTCTCAACATTATATTTTAAAGGTTACTCCATATATGGGTACAGAGAGAAAACAGAATTTGTGAAAAGGCTGAGGAATTCAAGGATTCAGCAGTTTTTGAATTAATTCTCTAGATGAATTTGGCATTTGTAAAATATTCTAGGGCAGATAGATGGCTAGTAACATCCTTAGCACCAAAGTTTCAGAGATGATGAGTACAATGTGGTATTGTTACTACTGTATACTAGTAAATGTGGGTAAAATGTCTTGTTAAAGGAATGTTAGGGACTGTATTCACTCCTGACTTCACATAAATATTAATTTCAAAAATGATTTCAAGCTCCTCAGTGTGCTCACGAGTCATTGCATGTGATAAAAGGTCAAGGTTTGCATCCTACATTATAACTTACTTCAGACAATCAATAAAGCAACATAAAATACACTACCAAAGACATGTCACTCTTACGGAGTCCATCGTTATATCAAAATACATTTGGCAAACCAGGCAAGGCAGTATAGTTTTACCCCCAGTCTACACAGCATCTACAAGCAGAGCAGTAGATTGCTCCTTGTCATTACACACAGTTATACAAAATACAACAAAATCAGCTTGAAATCTAGGCAACATACATAAACCAATTGTCTTTTGGTCGACATATTGGGAATAGTGCATAGACACTGACATCACAAACAAGAGACACACCCCATGCAAAATAACGTGGTTCAGTCCTCTTGCTTGCCTTGAAACCAAGGTGCAACCACAATCCGTTTCATTTCCTGAGATTTTCAGAAAGCGCAGATTGTTGCTGTGCCAATTCAGATCGGGAACGGTGAGCTTAGATGTTTGGTAGGTGATAGTTGAACTTGCGCAGGTTGTTATAGTACTTCTTGTTGTCCAGTGCTGGAAAGATGCTGCTGCTGGTGAGCTGTGGCAAATACTGGAGGGACACACACAAAAAAAAATCACATTTTAAGATCAATAATCTATTTTCACATAGTAATCAAAATGTTTTGGTACGTGAATGATTAAACAACTACAGTCAGGGTTCCCACTTTGTAATTTAGTTGGTTGTTATATAGTAAACAATAATAAAACATATGATCACAAACAAAAGTAGTCAATAGAATATACAGAGTTACTAGAGCAAAATTGACATTGGCAACTCGCATGTTTATTTCATACGCTTACTGGAACTGAAACAAATCCTAATCCATCATGTGAGTTGTGCAGGTATTGCATGTTTTTGGCATACACAAAAGTGGCATCAATCGTCTCTGTTTTTTATGCACTTCAATTTTTTAAGTATTCAGTCAGTCCGTTACATAACATGACAGTGAAATTAGTCACTATTCTCCATTCCTAATAACATGCTAAAGGCCGCCACATGGATGATTAAAAGCAACTACAGCAAGGCAGACAGGCTAGTTCCCTATAATTGTTAATAGAGTTGGACTGATGTGGGTTTTTGATGGCCAATACCGAGACAGATATTTTTGTATTGAAGCTGCAAATAGCCAATATTTTGTGCCGATATTCAATATATTTTATATATATATATAAACTAAAAGAAAAGCCTCTGAAACGGCATTTTCATCATCATGGGACACTAAAACTCTCCATTGAAACGCAGACTTATGAAATTATTTTAGGTTTCACGGCACTGACTGGCCGACATCTGATACTTAACAAAAGGCCAAGATCATCCCGATATATCAGCACAAAGCAACATATCAGTCAATCCCTAATGGTTAATACTGCTGTTTCAAGTTGCTTACCCCATGCGGGAAGTGTTTGCGGGGTAAACGCGTCCTCTTATTGGTGGAGCGGTCGTGCTCCCTAGCGGTGCTCTCGCTCCTTTCCCGCAGGCTGTCAAAGTAGGGATGCTGGAGGAGCTGCTCACATGTCAGCCGCTCCGACGGGTCCATCCTCAGACAGCCCTAGAGTTCACCATCAACATGAGGAGACAGTGTAGGTCAGGGCTGGGAAACCCTGTTTTTCCTCATGAGATACTGCCAAGATCTACCAGCGCCCGTCATGAAGACTCTGTGAAAAGCACCTAGTCATAACCAGAAGTATGCATGCAAGCGTGGAAAGAGTCAATAACTTCACATTCACAATTAAGTACCTTATTTGTTCTGGTTATTTGGGGAGAAAAATATGCAAGTTGGAATTCAATATCTAAAGTAATGAGAAGAAAAGCTTCTTGCCAGCCAATTTGCTGAGCACATGAATTGCAAAGTTGCAAAGTATTCTAAAAAATCAATTGAGGCTATTACGTTTTAAATTGACTGGAAGCGAGAGTTTCTCACTGCTCGATGTGTTTATCCGCTTTAAAAATTACAAATTAGAAAAGAATAAAAGAGATTTATTGCACCTGATCAGGATCTCAGCTCACGTGATCATATTTTGTATTGGAAATGAATTCAGTATAAAGTTCTTAGATTAGCACTCCTACCTCTAACCTACTGCATGAAAATGGAGCCAGATCTCTCGCGATATGATATCGGCATATTGCTTCACACCGTGCCACAGATTATACAGAATATGGTCAACAATGACGTCATTACCTTCATGAGACTCAGTGCTTGGTGTGAGAGATTCGGATATTTCTGCTCCAGAGGTTCCTACGGAAACACAAAATGACACAAAATGTCTTTCTTTCTTTCTCTCTTTCTTTCTTTCTTTCTTTCTTTCTCTCTTTAACTTACATTTACGTTACTTAACCTTGTGTGCTGAGTAAGTTCAATGACCCTGAGGTCGGGAAACCTCACTGAAAAACAATTGCATACATGAGAGAGAGAAAAAGGTTGGTGCTCTCAAATGGTGAGTCAGCTAGTTTTCGCACTTCCTGAAAAGTTACATTTTAGGGGATACAACAATATTATCGGACTAGAAACGAGTGGCAAAGCTGTATGTTAAGTATAAACCCCAGGTAGAACGGCTATAGCCTCTGATACAACTAATAGAGAGATATATATAAAGATATTTTTTAAAGACAATATAATCTCCTGTGATTAAGGTAGATGGAACACAGCTGCATTGTGGGTAATATGTCCTCCTTACCATCTCTTGTGGCTCTGGGATGGAAACTCCGCTGAAGAACTGGTTGGTACTGAAGACCTGCTGGTGTCGAGGGATCAGATCCCCTGCAGAGGACAGGGAATAACTCTTACACAGCAGGTAGTTTGAGTCAAACAATCTATATATGATATGTATCTATATTGGTCTCTATAACTTTTTTCTTGCTTTTTTATTCTTATGAATTTATGCACACGACTGCAAAAAAAACATTTCTTGAAACACACATGCTTTGGTAGCCATGGTATGGAAGCAGTAATAATTGAGAGGCGTTCTTCTCTGTGATTATGGGTGCTAGTCATGTCACTGGGCCATATGGACAAAATGAATATCTAGATAATCATCAGAAATTATTTTGACATATATTACAATATCTGGTAACACATAATCAAATGGATTGCACAGAACCATAAAGTACGATAAAGGGTTGTAATTTTCAAACATTATTCCCTCATTTGTTTAAGACCTAGTTTCGTGAGGGATCGTGATAAGTATTTGGTTTTTATCATTCATTTAGACAAAAGAACTGAACTGAGTTTCATTCCAAAACACTATATATCCATTCTTGAAAATTGTGCTAGGTGAAATTCATCAGGCAATGTTTGAAACAACAAACGATTCCGTCCTCAACAAGTGAGCTGTTTCATAAGCAAACATCTTAAGGTGACCCCTAACTTCAACACTAACCCATAACGTGCTTAACTGTGACAAATGTGGGAGAGTGGGTGTCCTTTTATGAAAATCTCATTTTGCGACAAAACGCTTCAATTGTGTCTCACATAATGACTCCATATAATTCTTTTATCACAATATGGTTCTATAATATTGATTACTGCCCAGCCCAAGTCACACCTGTATTCACAGTAAATCATTCCCTCTCAGGTATCATTATTATGTTACATAGGAAAATATTATTTCCCACAGCAAACATGCACTTCCTGGGCTTCCAATCAGAATAGCGGAGAGTGGAGTGGCACTACGGTCGACCGAGCTTACCAAGAGTCTTCCTGATGAGATACAGCTGGTCCATGTCTGATTTACCGGGCCACAGTGGAATCCCTGACAGCAGCTCAGCGAAGACGCAACCTATCGCCCACACGTCCACCGGAGAGCCGTACTGGGTGTCGCCCACCAGCAGCTCTGGGGCCCGGTACCAGCGGGTGGCCACGTAGTCCGTGTAGTAGTCGCACGGACCGGCTGATGTCACACACAGCATAGGAACAGCCAAAACGAGGTTTTGCGTTAACGGTACAGAAAAATAAATGTGCAATGCAGCCAAATGGACACTATTCATGGTTGACTTTTTGTACAAACCACATAAACACACTATTGTACTTATTTTGGTAGTGGGGCTACTAAGGTAAATCATCTATCAAATCAGTCTTAGGCGACATTAAAAACTGTTTGGGTTGACAAAAGTTAGAAGCTGGCTAACATTAGTGTTCATCCGTAGACACAGCTAGGGATGGGCAGATCGATACTGTGGTATCGATACCTCGATACTGACATTCGATTCCTTTGAAAAGTATCGATGTCAAAGTTATTTTTAATCCAAAATGCATCGCTCCCTTGTCTCCTGTCTCCTCTGCACTTTCCTAGCACATATTATGTTTCTGCCAATGAACAGCAACAGGGGTGAGGACACTGCCAGCGCACATCACGTGATCTGTGAAACCCAAGTGAACGACGCACCCTCCTACACCACCCGGTCAGACAGGAGGCTGAACAGAGAACCAAGTCACCTGCACCACCCGGTCAGACAGGAGGCAGAACAGAGAACCAAGTCACCTGCACCACCCGGTCAGACAGGAGGCAGAACAGAAAACCAAGTCACCTGCACCACCCGGTCAGACAGGAGGCAGAACAGAGAACCAAGTCACCTGCACCACCCAGTCAAACAG
>OMOT01039593.1:0-15764 GCA_900312575.1 Acanthochaenus luetkenii
CAGCAGCAGCACCAGGGAAGGGACAACGACCATCAACAACAGCCGCACACACACACACACAATTAAAATCTTTCAATCTCTAAAGAATATAATGTCTGTTAGGGCTGTGCGATATGGACAAAATCTTCTATCACGATACGGTTAATTTCATATCACGATAACGATATATATCACAATATAGTATGTTTTCTGTAAATTTGATGAAGGATTTGTCAATTTGTACAAAATAACCACACACCTCTAGGGCTGGGTATCGCCACTGATTTTCCAAATTGATTTGATTCAATATCTATTCGGTTTGGGATATTTCAGTTACAATACCAATTTTGCTTGGATATGAAAGAGATTCTCAGAGAACTAATGCTGTAAATTGTACACGGAACCCTCTAACCTGGTGCATCATTAAAATATTAATGTTTGCATTAAGAATTGACTCCAAAGCAGTTACATTAATGTACTTTTTATTTAACATAACCAACACACTACAGCAGTGACACTGCTGGTCGTTTCTCTTCTGACACAAACGACCAAAAGAGACAAACAACCATATATAAATTAATAAGTAAAAGTACAGCAACAATCAGAAATAGAAAAAGTCTCTGAATTGCCTTTGAAAATAGTGCAAGAAATCCCTTTTTGGGGGGGGGGGGACGACGACACATGTTGAAAAACAGTCTCTCTGGATGTCCTCTGCACATTGTAAACTGTAAAGTCCCTCCATGATGCTTTCTCAATTCTTGGAGATTGTAAGGCTGCCTTCCTGTAACTGGGGAATCTCCCACCTCGTATTGAAACTATATGTGACGCAACCGCATTTTGGATTTATAATAATGTTGAAATTGATACTGTTCAAAGGGCATCAATACCAAATGTGTGAGTATCGAAGTATCGATACCAGTTTCGATCCACCCATCCCTAGTAGACATTCCTTTCCCAATTTAGCCTCATCATCAGCAGATGGTTACTGTAAAATTATGATGGAGGCTAAACGGCCCAAATTACGTACAGAGCCTCGCTCGTGATAAGAGCTTTCTGGTTGTAAATCAATGGAATAATTTGCGCGACTGAAAACTGTTGTTTTCAGTTCTGTTTCGTTCTGTGTCAAGCTGCTCCGTGTTTGTTTGTTATTCCAGTCCACGTGTAGAGAACGTAAAGTGGGGTCGGGAATGACATAAAATACGACTGTAAAGCAGTTCTGCTGCTTTTTTGTGGCAATGGCAATATCTATGCTAGACATTTTTCTATCGTCGCACAATATATATCGTCATATCGAACAGCCCTAATGTCCATAATGGATACTACATTTCCCACCTTTTCAGCCTATAACCTGTATGACAATATATCTTAAAAAACACATCTTTAAAATCATGTACTTTTCATAACTTGCATTATGAAAAGAATTAGGGCTACTCTAGGGATGCACCGATCAGGTTTTCTGGAGATGATTCAAATTGCTAATTTTGTGTGTACCAGTGTGATCAGCCGATCACTGATCCAATCGCCGATTGAAATTATGCATTTCACGCATACTTTCTATTAACAGCGGCACATTATATATATTGTATATAACTCTGCTGACTGCCACAAATTGGCTCATAGTTTACTTTTTACAGCATAACATTCAACTGCTTTCCTGATACGGCGCTATTTAAAAAATAAAAAAAAAAATAATAGATTGTTCGGCCGATTATGATCGATGGCCAGCTACACAAAACGTATTTTTGAAGCCCATATTCTAGAGGTTATTTGTGATATCTTTTGTCGCTTAGAACTGTGTTTAAAAAAATAATTATATATATATATATTGGATATATATTTGTGCTAGCTATAATAATGAATACCATGTAACGTCTCTTTGAGGAAGTGTCAATATTCTCTTGATTTTTGTTTTTATCAGGTTATCTATACAGAGATATTGTTATATGGAGTTTTACTTGTGAAATTCTCTGCCTTGCTGTCAGGAAGTCAATCACATACAATAATAAAGCACATTTCACTGTGGGCAATTTGCAGGCTATTTGGCATGTCATTATCAGAGCTCGTATTGATATTGATGTATGAATTGATTCCTCTGCCCTTGCTACCCAGATATCCAGATAAAGGAAGAGCCAGACTCTGAGGACTGGACACTAGGCACCGAGTCCACCCTGAACACAAGCGATCTGTCCCACATTCATGTGCAGCTGGTGGACGAGGATGATCAGCTTGGCCAGGAGAGCAAGAGGTTGCGCAGGGTGGCGTGCACTTGCCCCAACTGTAAAGAGGCGGGTGGGAGGTGAGTTAACATGACTGGTACTCTTCACTCTGAATGCTCACTCTGTACACTGTGTCTGCGTTGATGCAGGTTCTCGCATCTACGTGTGAAATGGGCACGCAGAGATCCTAACTGCTCGTACCTGTGTTTCTCAGAGGATCCAGCACGGGGAAAAAGAAGCAGCACATCTGCCACATCGCAGGCTGTGGGAAAGTGTACGGAAAGACATCCCACCTGCGAGCGCACCTGCGCTGGCATTCAGGGGAGCGGCCCTTCGTTTGCAGCTGGATGTACTGTGGGAAGCGGTTCACGCGCAGCGATGAGCTGCAGAGACACAGGAGAACACACACAGGTGCCCTCTTTGCTCCCTTAGTGTTTGCACATTAGGAAAACATGTGAATTGGCTATGATTTATAATGGCTTGGCTATGCGAGTAAAATATGTAAATCTTGTGCATACAAGAAATAACAGTGTGTGTCCCCTATGGAATTACTTATTAAAAAGTTAGTAGCAGAAGCACAATTGGGTTTGCCTATCTCAGGTTTGGCTCAAAGTTCATAATCCAGAAACATTAGCCTATGAACTATAAATATACCAATAAAACATAGTTATCTTTAAAACTTGTTTTCTATCTGGCAGGAGAGAAGAAGTTTGTCTGCCCGGAATGTTCCAAGCGCTTCATGCGGAGTGACCACCTGGCGAAGCACATTAAAACTCATCAGAACAAAAAAGGCGTGAACTCCGGTAGCGCTGTGGTGGCCTCTATGGAATCTGCGGGGTCCTCAGACAGTATCATCACCACGGCAGGCGGGACCACCCTCATCCTCACCAACATCCAGCAGGGCTCCAGCAACGCCCAGGATATCCTGGCCAACGCAGAGATCCCTCTCCAGCTCGTCACCACCGTAGCAGCCAGCGAAGTCATGGAGTGATTTACACTCCGCTTACAAACTTCTACAACCCCTTCATATACTTCAACCTGCATTTTTATTCCAGTTTTGAAGAAAAATATATATATTTTACCAAGAAAAATACTCAATCCATGTCCATAAGCAGTCTTTTTACAGAGTGTGGGGTGGGGAAAAAAAGAGGATAAAGGAGGAAAAATATGTGGTTGCAGTATACACACAAGGAAATGCCTTATTTTGTACAATATTGTGTTGTTGGAAATGTAGGATGCTGTTTCGTTTTGAAGCTACTTATTTGATAATTTAGTGTTTTTAAAGAGAAAAGGAAAATAGATATGGTAAGTTGAGCAATTTGCTTCTGCAGGTGTAATGCCTTTGTCAGGGTTCATACAGTCATAAAAAACCTGGAAAAGTCAGTGCATTTAAAAATGACAATTTCCATGCCTGGAAAAGTGACAATTTCATAAAATGTTTTTGAAAGCTAAGGGGGAAATTGGATTTGAACATAATTCCCTACATTTAATTAACTCTACAGTTAAGATTGGTAAGCATACAAAATATATTGAATAGTTATTGTTAATGTGAAGAAAAAAAGATTGTTGAAAGTTGTACTGCTACATTTATCCAGAATGAATGTAATCTTAAATGTAGTTTTATTTGGAATAGGAACTATAGATATAAAAAAATGAATACTGTTTTGTCTTAATCATTTATTTACCCTGGGGCATTAACATGTATTTACAATACAGGGTAATTTTCAAACAATATCCAATGATCACACATTGGTCCAACTTTTGGAAAAGTCATTGAAAACAATTGGTGAAAAAGAGTATGAACACTGCTTTGTTGATAGTATATTGATGATGTTCTTGGTTAGCAAGGTCTGTTCCATAGTCCTTTTGAGCAAAGCTAAATTTCACAGCAATTTCACAATTGCTTCCGTCCAGATGTGTCTTCATGCAAATGTATTAATGTTACTATTCTTTTTTTTAAACAATATTATGCATTTATGATTTGTTTTTCATAGTGTCCTCCTTTTCTTGTAGTCATTGTGCTTGCCTACCAAATTAGCAAACCCTTCTTCCCCATGTTTTATTTCCTCACACCTACGATAAGTTTGCGGGTGGAAAAGAAAAACAATCATGTAATAAACAAATTTGTATAATAATTCCTCTTGAACATATACAGTTGATATGATATGCATTGTTTGCGTATCAAATATTTTGTCTGAACAGCTATTTATAATAGGCTTTGCATAGAAAATGGATTTGTGCGATTAACGTCCAAATTCTTTGAAATGGCTTTTTCATCATGTTTTTGTAAAAACGTTCCATTTTCTTTTTTAATTTTAATTGTAATTTTTTGGTTGAGTAATTCAAAACAGCAAGTTGCATTGTAATATGAAGAGAAGGAAACAAAACAGCAATTTATGGGAGGTAATTGCCAAATTTGACTACAAACTCAGGGTAACTTGGTCATGCAGTACTGTGTGATAGTGCTAGAGTAAATCTCCCTGTAGCTCCTGGGGCCATTGTGGGGTGTTACGAAGTGTTATTTGATGGACCAAAAGCTGAGGTGAATTAAGCTGTCACCATGTTACCTATGCTTGTTGAATCCGATTTTTTTTTTTTTAAAGGACAACCCCCGTCACCTTAATGAAATAGATTCGTAGATGTCTTCATCAGTATCACTCAATCAGCCCGATTCGGCAGTTGAAATTGTGTCAATGTATTGCTGAACGCGGTACTCTTTTTACAGCACTGTTCTCGTTCACTTTCATTTGGTTGTTAATCCTTTTGTATGAAATGTTTTGTATACTTCACAAGAAACTGTCATTCACGCTCATTGTCAGTAAATGTACAATTTGTCTGTCTTTGTGTTGTTTCTTGTTATTGCTTGGATTGTATGTTGGGTTTCCCAGTTCCATGTTACTCTTATCTTGTGTTTTTCTGCCCCCTAAATATGGAAACGTTAAATTGAAGAATGATAAAAGTGAATTTACTGCAGGGATGTTGGAGTTTTGTGACACATGATACGTTTCTTGGGAGATATTTTCTCACATGGTGTCAAATATTGACACAAGGTCTTCAGGAGATTATACGATACCCTAAATGGTAGATGATAAGACACTTCTTAACATACTCTGTGTTTATTTCACAGGGTCATCCTATGTAGAAAGCACTGTTAGTAGGTTTATTCTCACCCAAAAATCCAGTTGATCTAGCTTCTGTATAATGTATGTCAATATAAAACGTTCTGTAACACTTGAATTTCCTTTCATTTTTGCTTAATTGTTTTTTCTTTCATTTTTTGGGGGGTTTAACATGTTGTATAGTGGTTGTACAATGTCATACTAAAACGACTAAACATGGACAAGTACCAAGCTATCAAGTTTTGAGCCTCTAAATTGTTTAGTCTCGTTTGGAGTTAGGAGTCCAGTAGATGTCACTACAGCCACGGGAGCAGGAGGAGAGGTGTGTGTGTGACCCCTTGACCTTCCCATGTGGTGTTGCTCAGATGAAGGTAGAAGTCATTGAGGCCAACAGGAGGTGTGGACCTTTCAATTAACCGTTTAATATCACAGAAATGCCATGGTCATATTCTGTATTGTCTCATCATGACTGTACATGATATACAGCGCTATCCGAGACAATGGCTCTTACTGGATTCATTTATTGATGAGTAAATATCATGGAGGCCTTATTATCAATCTACATTTTCTTGCTTTTTACTTAATCTCTGGCTAGTGTCTCCATAGTGCTTAAAATGTTTCTTGTCAGTGATTTACGAAGAAATAAATCGGTAATAATTGCTTGTTATTGTGACATTACATATTAAACCAATGAATTCCTGAAATTGCCAACCTGCCCCGGGACACATCACTAGCTTTACTTTGTACAAAAAGTATCACTTTGAAAATTAGCTATTGCTGCTGCTGCAATTTTTTTGCTTTAATTTTACAGGGTGGCAGTGGCAGGAGGTAGAGTTCCCACCCAGCAACCGCAAAGTTGAAGGTTCGAGTCCAGCTCCTCCCGGGGAAAAAATCAGTCATAGTGTCCTTGAGCAAGACACATAACCCCAAATTGCTCCCATTGAGCAGGTTGGCACCTTGAATGGCTGCCTCCGCCAACGGTATGATGATATGTAAGTCGCTTTGGATAAAAGCGTCTGCTAAGTGCAGTAATGTAATGTATAATTGTATGAAGGAGCTAGCAACGCATTATGACCTACCTGGATTTAGTACCTGTGAACATCATTAAAATGACACTATGAAAGCCTTTATCTGGTAAATCGGAGTGAAAACCACATGCTTTTTGAGTCTCAGTCAATTTGCTGAAAGCAAGTCAGAAAATGTGGCCTATAATGTTAAAAGGACTCGTCCATTTAGTTGTACCTTTCATTTGCATAATTTAATGAATTCAATTCATTGTAATGCAATACCAAGTGCACCAGGAACATAGAATGACAGTTTGAGTTAATGAAATGTGTTAACGGTATCATCATTTACTTGTATGTTAATTAGTCCAATTAATTTCCCCAGCTCGGTAATCTGAATATTGTAATAATCTTTGCTTCCCTGCAGGAATGAAATCTATGATACACAGACCTCTGGGACAACCTGCTTATTGAATCATGGTCTCTCCGGTTGTGGTGCTTGGCAGTTTTGAAAAATGTTTGAGTACCTTGCATTATTTATTTATTTATTTTCATGTTCAGGAAGGTTTTCTCTACCTAGAATTGTGTGGATTTATGTTCTGCCCTTGAATATTGTTTACCAGAGGTTGTGTGCGGCCTACGTGAAACCGTTATGATGCAAAACATGTCCGCAGTTAGAAATGCGTCGAGAAACCGAGGATGATTGTCCAATGTTAGAGCCAGAAGCTTGTCTTGCTTGATAAAGTGCCGTTGCTCCAGTAACGGGGAAGGGGCTCGATTCTTCTGGCCATGGCAGATAAAAGCTGCCATCAGTGAGCGATCCTCCCCAGCCGCTCGGCAGGTTAAAGGAGGAGCAGCGATCAGGTGGCTGCTGAGCGTGACTCTGTCCCAGCTCCACACTGTCCTGTCATTTCAAGCATCTGTGCTGTATGGAAGCCAACTTTGTCAACAGTCTCTGTTCTACCTCTTCTTTTTCCATATTTACAACATACAGCTGTACAATGAACAGGGCCTTCGACAGTGTTTCCGCCCCGTTACCGACTATGGCGAGGTAGCTTGTGGATTCGGTTCCTGAATCATTTCTAGATGACACGCACAGCACCACTGATGTTGACCCTGTTGTAAGACAGGTAGAGCTTCTCTCTGCTCTGACCCGGTGAGGGGAACGGGTCTAGACTGTACGCACAGCTGGTTCCTCTTTGTTATTGATGGGGTTTGAATATTATGTGGGATTCGTTTTATGAAAGCTCTCAACGCAACTAGATATCTGAACAATCTTCCGTGAAATCTGCACACAGGAAAGTAAAAGGAAAGCTTTTTTCCAGCTATCGGTATTGTGATTTGTGACGGAAAGTAGTGCTTATACTTGAAGTTGTTTGTGGTTTTGTGTTGTGCAAAATAGCTTTCGTGTGATAGTTTCTCCTCGCAGCTCAGTTTGAATGGCTATGTAATTGTGCGCGGCGCTCGACTTCTCATTCCAATTCACGTGCAAAATACATAAATACAATAACTATGCAGAGGGAGAGGGACACACTGTAATAATGTAATAACGTTTCCCACTATGTGTGATAGAATTCAAAATACCATAGGGATTATGCTTCTTAACCATGGGGAGGTAATGTGAACTGTTGGCAGAAAGGACTTATTTCATTATTTTGTCCCAAGTATACAGAATCCTTCAGCAAGAGGGGCGCTTCGTCCCTATCCTTGCCCAATTTTAACTATTTCCCCCAGTTGTTGAAGGATAGGCCTGCAATTTTGCAAAATGACTATTATTTGCCTTTCTTGCGGAATCAACAACTTGACAGTACAGTGCAGGGAATTGTCAAGGTTTTTGCAGCTGCATTCATTTACATTATCTATTCTCTGTCAAATGTCCCACAGAATTTAAAGCACAGTCGTTGCTTCTTGGATATAAACCGCACGTTTCTTTGTAAGTGACGAGCTCTGGGCGTCCTGCTTAATGTCTTGTTTAGTCCACGGTGCTAATGGTATTTTTGCCTTTTAAGCCCAAACTATCTAAAAGTCTCTTGTCGTGTCTCTACATTCCCGACACATTCTTGCCCTTGATCAACTGCAAACTGCAGACAATGGAGCAGATCATTTTCCCCAGGCAAGGAAACGCAGCATGGATCGACTCAATAACCTGATATTCCCCGTCTACTGAATGTGGCCAATTTAACAGAAGGTCAGTGGCTTTTTTATTTTTTTTATTCCAGAGACAATTTGGTGACCTCCCTCTGGAGTCCCAGCAGGACCAGACGAGACACACAGAATTGGCGAGCTAGGAAGTGCTTGTGTTGACATTGCATGTAGGTCTGGACTCTTCAAGGTGAACCGATACCTGGTGTGGGACAGGGGGGCCGTTACGCAAATCCGATAGCAACGGCCAGCAGCCACATGCTCTTGGATTTAAGCGTTCGGGCGTTTTCTGTCATTATTTGCCATCAGCATTTATTTTAGGTGGATGTTTAAATTGAAAGATGCAGAGTGTGTAGGAAAGTGTGTCTTCCTCTTTCATGCAGACGTCCATTCACAGGGTCTAATTAGGTGAAGGGGAATTACTGGTTTGACTCACTGTTCTCTTTCAGGAGGGTGGAATTCAGATCGGATCAATCTTTGCCATCTTTGTTTCTTATTAAGTTGTTAAGTGACATTTCACACTCTTACTGTTTTGCATTTATGTATTTTTCTTACAGATCTGTATGTGTCCATTTTCAGTTCACACAATTGTATAAGATGATGTTGAGATTCATGTTTGAGAAAATAGCACCATTTCTTTTAGCCTTCCTCAAACCAGTAATATCGTTTTTTTCCACTGTACAACATGGCAGCTAGTAACTCTGTCTATATTGTACACCTCAAGGTCAGACGTGAAAATGGCTTCAACTTAACTTGGACTCCAGTCCAGGAAAAGCCGTGAGTATGTGCTCAATATTTTCCCTCGCTGACAAGAGCTGGCCTCTACTGTTATTCAGCCCATTGGAAACGATTTCAGGTATGAAAGGAACCATTTTGTATCAGAAAATGTACATGAAATGGTGTCAACAACATCCCAGAGGTCAGGGTAGGGTCCCCAGGGAGACTGAATCTGGCTGCGTTTGAGGAGGCGCGACACTGAGTGGCGGCTCTGTGATGGCTCTCAGTTTCTCTCGTCATGTCCCCGGCAGCTTTGACACAGGTAATATGCATGCGGGCTGACAGTGCCCGGGATGTGCGGCAGAGACAATGATGTACATATCATTTTCCTCCCTGACTGATTGAAGACTGTAATCTGTGCTGGACTTTCTCTCTGATTACACGCGTCTCGGGGAGCAAAATAAGGACTCTGAGCTGCCGGCTGGCCACCGGGCTCATCCAGGGCTTTCAGCCTTCAAGAGGACTGGAGTCCGCCTTTAAGGTGAGCTCAATCTTCCTCCTATTTATACTATTGTTACAAGTGTCGGATGGAATGCATCTGGTAGATAGTGGTCAAACAGTGGCTGTCTGACAGATGACACAGGAACACAGATGTATCTGGCTCCCAAGGTCATCCTATTCTCATCTCCAGTACATCCTCACACGCTCGGCGCTCCCTTAAAGACACTCAGAGAGAGAGAGAGAGAGAGAGAGAAACATATATGTATATATATCATGAATTTTACATACCCCGGCATCGTGTTCTGGGCTTACAAAATGAAAAATACCTCCTTCAGCTCAATAGGCCAATACTGAACCCGCCCATGACCAAACGGGCCCAACCACGAAATGCGCAGAGAAAAAAGCACCATGTTAAAATCTAAATTGCAGATAGATGTAACACTGTGTTGTTCTACATGCAAAGAAACGCGTTCCATTATTTGCCGATGACGCAATCGAGTCTGGGGGAAAAAAGGCACCGGTTTTTTCTTCTTGCGTCATATGTCATGTTTCTAAACAGCACATTTAACATGCACTCACCTGCCCTTGTAACCTTGCGAATCTCGCTGGTCTTTATATAAAACCTAAGCGATTTCTCTGTTGACAATAGGTCAGTCCTTTACAGAAGGTACCTAGCACATTAGAAGGTTGGTCTCAGGGGAGACGTAATGGGTTCTGGGCAATTGACCAACCTGCCATGCTTTACTGCACCTGCACTGAGTTAGAGCTGTCATCATTACCACTTCCTCTAACAGACACTCCCACTTACAGCCATATTTCACTGGGGTAGAACATTTTCACGTTTTATCATGCATCCCCTCCGTATGGGAGCGAAGGTAGTCTAGCCTAAGATTTGAAGCCGTAAGGTAACCTTTAACAGGCCTTTGGGGTGCACACACAAAAAGATAACGGTTCCAAAAGGGTCCCTCGTCAGGGGTGTGTGATTGAGTTGAACCTTTTCAGTCTGAGAACCATGCTTGCAAAAAAAAAGCTTCTTGAGGAGAAAAGGTTGTAAAAAAAAGTGTCATTACCCATATTTTCTGATTCACTGTCAAACAGAAATATGTGATCACCTGATCATTTGACTGACATTTCTCTTTTTTGGTTGAGTGATTCAAAATGTGTGTGATTGTGCGATCTGAAAATAATCATTAGGTAATACTGTAAAATATGCTGTTTGAATAGTTAATCAAAACGGATAGAAAAGGGAACACGCTTCTAAGTCTCAGCTAATCAAGACATGGAGTTGGCGAGCGCCTATAATTTAATTTATATTTGTCTTTTTTTTTTCTCGTACAAAAACTGTTGTGGATAGCAAACAGTCCATGTGAAAAAGGGTTCTACATCAAAATGAGTTCAGCGACAGGGACGCAAGCTGGAATCAAACCTGTGATGTCACATGATAGTCATCTTAACCCACTGAGCCACCAGGTAACTGATTCTCTGGCGTTCTCAAATCGGGTTAATCAAAATCTTGAAAGGGATTTTTTTTTTGCACTTACAGTGGCTAGGTGCCTCAAAATATTCAGATCCATGAGGAAAGGTAGGCATCTTGACTTCTGATATCATTATAGACTTGTTGTGAGCAAATAAATGGAGAGATTGTATCTGTTTTTCTTAAAAACAGATCATGGCGAGATTTAGCGTCAATTAAAGTGTCACAAACAATTTAGGAAGGGTGAAATCTTATATCGACATTCGTCCCGCAGCTACTTTCAGCCTTATCTTGTAATACTGACTGGAACAGTAAACTTTATGCTTAACCGTTTCAAGAATTCACTCATTATACTTCAAATGGAAAATTCTCAGTTTTGTTTTTGTCTTGCCCTTATTTTAATTATGCAAGCTCCATGGCTCTATGTAGCTAAACAGTTGTTCTAAAAAAAAAGCCACAGCATCATCATGTCAAGTTTTGCAATATGAGACAACAAAAAAAAGTGACTTCATAAAACCTCTTAAAAGGACAAATATCTAAAATCATCAAGGCTTTTGGGCCAACACCAACCAAACCAAGCCTGTAGCAACCCCACTCTGACTTGCAGATGGTTTCCCCCTCCGTTTTCACTTCCTCCTCCCACACACGTCTTATATCAGCGTTTTTCTCCATCCAAAACGACCGGCTTCGAAAATAAAGGAGAGGAACTTTACATTGTGCCAGAAAAAGGAATGGAAATTACGGGCAGTGTCAGATAATTGAGCTTGTCGTAAGAGACATGCTAATAACAGACGGAGATGCAGAAGACTTGTCACTCTGTACCCTGGGTGACAGACTCTCTCGCGCTGTTGATGAGCTGTTTAGAGGGGAAATTGTTCCACGCAAACACCATCGTTATTATTACAAGCTGGCAAAGCTGCTCGCTTGTGTACCCAATTCTGCTTGAACTGACAGAATCCAATTGACCGGCACATATTCATGCACTTTATTTTCTTTATTCTCACCAACAATGCGGATAATTACTGCACCAAGTAAAAATGGAATCTCACAGTGTCCCAGAAAACAACGGCAGAGCTGTCTCAGCAACACGTCTGCTGAAATAGCCGTGACTGGTAGACCTTACTGTAAGAACGCTGAGTTGTAATCAGTAATCCAATATATTACTTGCCAAATTAAAAAACCTACTCAAAACCATGTTGACATTTTCTCTCGTTACCTGTTTGCGGTGTTTAATGAAGAGAGAGGTAGACGTCCGGCATCAAGCCTCACGGTGCAGCAGAGGGAAAGAGCCTCCGGTCGGTGTGTTGTCAGCCAGGGGAGAGTTCACTGTGCTCCTCTCTCGCACGAAGGCCAGGCTCGGGTACACAGCCAAGCACTTCAGGCTTACTTACCTCAGTTGCGTTTATGGGTCTTTCTGGGCTCCCCTGTGTCCTCTGGTAGGTAAACACAGCGATTAAAGTGGACTATATTCTATTTCCCGCGGCCTAAGACCGTGCAATCGGTGTCTGTGAACATGAAAAACTCCCCCAAAGGCAGAAATCAGAGAGTCAACTCTTGAACCTGGGATGTCATCAATAGGTACAGCCAGGGGCTTCTTCATACACAATGAATGGGAGGCTGATTTTGCGGACAGAAACTGCGTTTTGACTTTTAACTCTCAAACGAGGTTTATTCTACAGCGGTGCAGTCAGTTGCAAACCAGAGAATGTACCTTTATCCTCCGAAAATGGAAATGTTATCTGTCACCTACTCCTGTTGTACTGAATACACCATTTTCACATCTATTCAGAAGTTGATGTAAACAAGGCCTATTCTCAGAGGACTTGTTCATAGGCATGATCATTTTCTTCCATTGTTTCTGGCAACGGGACATATTCCCTTTAGAATCATTTCCTGATTAAGCTCACAAGCCTGTTTGCCTGAAAAAAATCTGTCTTTACCAATTCACGAAATTGTTATTTACCAATTTATGTTTTTATCCAAAGTCAATGGATTGTTTGTTTATGAATATACTGTATGATTCAGCATTGGACTTAACATAGTAGCCTTGTGTGTCAAAACTACTAAAAGGGTAGCAGCAGGAAAATACCCATGTTTTTTGTGTATCATTCATATCATCTTCTTAACAACATATAAGACTACAACATTGATATTTAATAACAGATTATAGCTCCAAAATAAAAAGATAATAGAGAAGAAAATGTATGTGTGTCCACATTAGCCTCATACGTTCCAGTACAAAATGGGCTTAAACATGTAAAAAGTGACTGAAGATGGATTTTGATGTAGTTGAAAGGCACATTTACCCTAAATGTAATGGTCATGTTCCTGGCATTAATGCCCTTGGGAACCAATGGGATCAGTGGTGTAGCAAATGTGGACATTGTCTCTGATCCATGTGCCCTGAGAGAATAGAGCCCTAGGCGGGACGGGGAAGTGTCTCCCAGGGACCAGGCCACATCTGTTCATGTCCCTCAGCCGCCTCTAACGCAACGCGTTAATAGGGATCCGTTTCTCAAGTCGTGTCGGTGGGCCGTGTATTCCCGGAACTTTAACTTTGTTGTGAATCCCAGTGTGAGGAGGGCGAATGACTGTCATACTAATGTAGAGGGACACTAGCGTCGCTGTCCAACAAGTCGTCCGTTATCTGAGGGAAATGTGTCCGTCCAGAGGTGAGGGCGGCTTTGTGCTCTCAACCAGGCCACCTCTCAGCCTTTGTGCCGGTAACAAGCTCAGCTCAGGCTCCAACGAAGCGAGAAATTGTAAACTCTCCGGAGAGGCCCAGCGCAGAGATAAGGGCTTAGTGTTTGCTGGCAATGTGCATGGGGATGAATCTGATATGGCCGAGTCCCACGCCAGAATGGGAGTGATGATACCTCCCCTTCTATGGAGAGTTATGTTTAATCCCCATCGCCAGTGTATTCACTTGCAAATACTCCTGTCACCATTAATATGTATTAACATCCTTCACACACTGTTCAATACAGATTTATCAGACTCTATTTTTCCTCTTGTGTGCGCCGTCATCTCTCTGCCGCTCTCGAACCGCAGCTTTTTGCGAACAGAATAGGCCTGAATGTGCTGCTGATATTCAAGCAACGCACCTTTGCCTGTAGATACTGCTGGGTACAATTTAGACTCCATTGGTATTTGGTAGTCTTCAACTGAAGCACAGTTTATTTGTATCGTTTATTTGTATCATTTGTGACCTTTTTTGAAATTAATTTCCCAATAACTCTCCCTAAAGTAACATTCCAGGGTCAAATTCAGCAATTGTGTGGCCATAAGGTGCTGACTTGAGTAGTGTGACATAATTTAAGCATGAACAAAAAGTACTATTGTAACTTAATATGCTCAAGGTACAATAAGGGTCTCTATATCCAAAAGCTTGACTCTCCACCTTCGGTTTAGTACAGTTAATTTCATTATTTCATTTAAATGGGACATTTTTGTCAATACTGATATTCGTCTTCCAGTTTTTTATTAATTTCAAGGTCATTCTGATTAACACTTTGGCATTAATCTGACAAGATAAAGAATGTTAGATGGGATTTGTATGAGATTTTGTCTGCATTTGGTGGTGTAATCCACACAAAGCCCAGAGAAACTCATTATGGTGTGTTGAGGCCCTAAGCCTGTACCGTTTGCATTAAAACAGCCGGGAGGTGTCTGTCAGCTTCCTGGCAGAGCCCAAATCAAGCTGTCAATTACTGGACGTGTTTATGGAAATTACATGTTTGTTAACATGCTGGAAAAATGTGCTCTTTGCTCAAGCAGCATGAGTTCGGAGAAACAATTTCGCTCTGAAATCACCTTTCAAACGGGTGAAGGTGATCCTCATCAGATCACAGACACGGGAGGCATTTTAACGCTCACTTTTCTGACGTGCACGACAAAAAGCCCAGAAACTAGACTTTAAGACTCACAACTAATAAGCGGGGGTCCATGCCCATATATGGGTTACAGCGTTTCTTTTAAGTTTGTTCAAAAGTCACTACACTTCAGCTGTTGTCTGCTCCCTTGGTCATTTTCAACAGGTCTGGCAACTAATACAGTGGGACAGGGAGAGGGACCCCAGGGCTCCTTTTAGTTGGGACAAATAAACATGACCTATTTCACCTAATTATCAAAAGGGAGGAATTATCCACTAGAGGGTTCTGACCTCTATTATTATTATTATTTATTACAAAAATATCAAAATAATGATGTATGCACAATGTTTAGATTTTTAACGGAATGGTGTCTTGCAATATAACGTGGCCGATTTCAATTTTCATCTGAAGAAAGGTCACTTTAATGCATATCATCACTTTAAGTACGTTCATAAGAATGCAG
Source organism: Acanthochaenus luetkenii (assembly GCA_900312575.1). Taxonomy (NCBI): domain Eukaryota; kingdom Metazoa; phylum Chordata; class Actinopteri; order Beryciformes; family Stephanoberycidae; genus Acanthochaenus; species Acanthochaenus luetkenii. The sequence continues at coordinate 15,488 of OMOT01039593.1, forward strand.
TGTAGGGAATGAGGCCGTGCGCCGTCTACTATAATGTCTCCAGTGAGATGTTTATGTCAATTTCCACGTATAAAGGCCTTGATTCCGGCCTCCGAACGATGGTGACATCGAGCCAATCGACACGCGTGTCTCAGATGTCTGGTCGAGCTCATCTTAGACAAGGTAATTTTGTCAGAGCAATTACCTTTATAATGTATTCCAGAGTCGGGGCGTCTTCTGCTGCTTAGGTGAGCCGCTGACAGCATGTTTTGATTTTTAAGCAATTGTGCTTTTCACT
>OMOT01039597.1:7700-19851 GCA_900312575.1 Acanthochaenus luetkenii
TCTAGACCTGAGCCAGGCACTGGGATCATACTGCCGGCTCTGGTCTCCATCTTCCTCATCTCCACTGACTCCTGGACACACACACACACACACACACACACACACACAAAAGCAGGTAGCAGAACCATTAGCATTACGATTAGAATCAACTCCACCTGTTAACACCAATATGCTGTGAAGAAGCGCAAGGCCCCCCCGCCGCCGCCAACAAAAGCGAGCTCATCTGACGTGCAGGTCACAATGCTACTCTCCAAAACATACCGGTCTTTTCAATCAGCCGGTGGCATGGCCGATTTAACGATAAAGAAACAAAGAGATTGATCAGTTTATTGCTAAAACACTCTTATCAAAGCGCCTATGAGCAGCAGCACGCTCTGTCCCTCAGAACCAAAACAGCTGCAGCTTGCTTTGCTAAACATTAGGTCCTTAAGTAACAAAACTTTTATTTTACAAGATTTTATTCAAAGATAAACACCATCAGAGTAAATATAACCAAAATGAGGCCAAGCAAAGCATTGATTCTCCCTAGCCCCACTTGCATAGCTAATATGAGCTCTTTCATATCTGATTGATGAACAGTGTCTGTACGAAACTGTCTCCAAATTGAAACACCTCCTACCTGTACTCTTTGTTCTATTCCCACAAAATTTTCTAAAAGAAGTTTTCCACTGCTTAGCAGATTGCGTGTTAAACATTATAAACTGATCTCTATCTACCGGCAACTTCCTGCTGCCTTACAATCTGCCATTGTAAAACCTCTGCTCAAAAATAACCTGGATTTTTCAATTGTAAGTCATTTTAGACCCATTTCCAATCTCCCATGTTTAAGCAAAATCCTGGGGAAAGTAGTTTTTAAGCAGCTAATTTATTTTCTTAATAACAACAGCGTGCTGGAGAAGTTCCAATTGGGTTTTTGTGCAAACCACAACACAGTAACTGCTCTGGTGGAGGTCGTTAATGACCTCTGACTGACTGTTGATGCTGGAGGTCTGGCCATTCTTGTTCTATTGGATCTAACTGCTGCATTCAACACCATAGACCATGCCATCCTAATTCATCGTCTCGAACACTGGGCTGGTCTCTCTGCAACAACACTAAATTGGTTTAGATCCTATCTATCAGAAATTCCATGTTGTTTTAGGAGACGTCTCATCCAAAAAGTTGATATTACGTGCAGTGTTCCACAAGGATCCATTCTGGGCCCATTACTCTTTTCCTTGTACATGCTACCCCTGGGACAGTTAATTAGACAACATGGTGTGACTTTACACAGTTATGCTGATGACACACAACTATATATATCTGTACTACCAAACTATAACAATGCTGTAAACTCCTTAGAGATGTGCCTCTCAGACATTAAACTGTGGATGTCACAATATTTTTTACCAAATAAAGAAAAACAGATTTTAGTCATTGGCTCCAAAAAACAGCAGGAAAAACTGCTAAGCAGCCTAGGACCACTGGTCTCAGTCAGCAAAGCCCATTTTAAAAACCTAGGGGTCATTTTCGATTCTTTTCGAACTTTCAAGCCCATAGAAATGTGACCAAAGTGGCCTTTTTTTAACTTAAGAAACCTCCTGAGGACACCCAGGCAGATGCTGAAAGGCTAATACATGCCTTTGTTACAAGCAGGCTAGACTATGCAAACACAATTTTCTGTGGTATACCAAAACTATTGAATGACTTCAATTGGTACAAAATGCTGCAGCCAGAATACTGACAAGAACTAAAATGAGATCCCATATCAGCCCTGTCCTCTCAACTCCTGTGCTCTAACTTGCTCTATGTCCCAAATATTAAATATTGTGAGAAGTGGTGAAGCAGCGTTCTCCTTTTATGTTCCAAAGCTTTGGAACACTCTGCCTACAGAAGTTAAATCTTGGTTGATTGATGTTCTGGAAATTGAAATTAGGCCAGGTACTAAAATTATACTGCTATAGGTGTAGGACAATGTATAACAATGAATAAAACTCTGTACCACAACCACATATTAGGCATATCTCCATCCACAGTACCTGAACAGCAGCAGTGTCCGGAGTGTCCTCCGACGGGCCCCCGGATAGGGCTTGCTTAGTCTTGGCTCTGGGCCCTTCCTTAGGTATCTCCGTCACCCAGGAAGATGACGCCTTGATGTTGTGCTCATGACCCGGCCTGAGTGTTATAGCAGCCACCAGACACCATTGGAATAATAAAATATACAGTACTGTACAAAAGTCAGAGACCACCCTTTTGTTTATTTAATTACCAGTCACAATGGCCATCATTTTTCAGTGTCAGGAAAAAAAGCAACAAAAAAAAGAGCTGTATTTAACACAAAAGCCTCCACAACTAAATATGATGTAAAAATTGCTGTATTTAGTGTGTCCACCCTTTGCCTTTATTACAGTTTCCATTAATTTGCAGAATTAATGGGAGAATTTAATTAAATAACACGCTTTGAGTCTGCAGGGATATTTTTCCATGCTTTTTGTAAACACCTCCAAAGTTCAGTCAGTGCAGAAGTTGGTTGCATTTTCTGCTTCTCACAATCTAAGTAATCCCAAACACCATTCAATGATGTTGAGGTCTGGGCTCTGGGTGGCCAGTCCATTGTTCTGAGAACACCAGCAGCTTCTTTGTTTGATTAGTACCTCTTGATCTTCTTAGCGTGTGCTTGGGGTCTATATCTTGCTGTAGAATTAATTTGTTCCCAATCAAACTTTTTCCAGAGGGTATTGCATGATGTATTACAATTTGTTTGTATTTATCAGCGTTCATGCCTTCAATCAAAAACGAATCACCAACTCCAGATGTTGTTATACATCCCCAAACTTGCACTGATCCTCCACCATGCTTGACTGATGGTGGTAGACATGGTTCAGAGAGTCTTTCATTGCTTCGGCGGCGTACATACTGCCACAAATCTCAAATTGAGACTCATCAGTCCATAAAACTTTACTCCACATCTCAGGTGTCCAGTTTCGGCGTTCTAGTGCACATTTTCTTCTCTTTTGTCTATTTCCTTTTCTCGGTAGCTGCTTTTTGACTGTAACACGTCCTTTCAGACCCATAATGTTGAGATGTCTTCTCACAGTGGACGGATCGACAGAAAAACCTGTGGATCTTTTCAGGTCTGAAGCAAGAGTGGAGCTTGATTTTGTCCTATCTCTCAAAGATGAAAGCTTTAATTAGTGTCTATCTGATGGTGATAGTTTTGGTGGAGTACCAGGTCTTGCACTGTTGTTAGGAGTTCCATTTTCTCTATATCTTACAATTTCTTTTTGAACTCCAGTTTTGGAAACTCCTTCATTTATTTTCCTTAGTGTTGGAGGCTTTTGTGTAATTTTCTGTTAAATATGTTTCCTGCATTATTGTTTGACACCAAGAAATAAATAATCTGTACTGAATCGCTGTTTGATTGGAAATTGAATGAACGAAAAGGTGGCCTCTGACTTTTGCACAGTACTGTAAGTCTGATAGGTCAGGGGTTATCAAACATTTTCACTTTCCAGACCCCCAAAAGTTTGCTAATTCATTCATTCTTATACAATTTATAATAGGGATAATTTCTAGTTAATTAAATTATAACAAAATTAAACTATTCCTAATTTTGCTGGGGACCTCCTGGAATCCCCTCAAGCACCCCGGGGGTCTCCAGATCCCACTTTAAGAACCACTGTGTTAGATAATCCATACAATCTTCACATTATGGAATGAAGTATAAATATGGACAAAAATACAATGTGTATTGCCAGTGAGCAACAGAACTCTAGCTTTCACAAACTTAGAATCACCCCCATGCTGTAACCCCGATGCCAAATAAAATGTGCACCAATAGAGAAGTGTACAAGGCCTGAGCTATCGTTCCAGACTCGAGATCAGGATGGGAAATTACCACCAGCCACAAGCCAAATGCTGTTTAATACTGGCTGTATTGTCTACTCTAGATGTGGTAAATCTAACCTTCATTTTAAGTCTTGATGCACTGAACTTACAGAGTTCCTCCATTGTTGAGGGAGTTGGAGCTGGGTCTGGTCTGGGGCTGGAGCATGCTAGGAGGCTCCACACTGTTCAACATCATAGGCAGATCTTTCTCCTGCATGTGGGTCAGAGGCAGCAACGGCGTAAACAGAGCCCCGACCTTGCTCTGTGGAGGAGAGATGGAAGACATACAGAGGCAGCAGGCAGAACATTGTTGGATCCCGGTCTCAACGGCCACCCAACATGTGGAGACTTGGGCCAGAATATTCATTTTCTCGCAGTCATACTTGTATGTATGTATATCTGTGTTTATGTGTGTGTGCTTGTGAATGTGGGGGCATACACATGCATCTGTGAAAGGTGTGCAAGGTGGCGAAGGTACCACCAGTCACATGCTGGTTAATCTTTGACTGTGGCTAGTAAGTTTGCCTATTCTACAAGTTACTTTGGCAGGCAAGCAATCGCTGTATAGAGGTGATTGTTTATTCTAAAAAGGTTAAATTGCCTGTTGTTGCTTGTGAATCTGCCAGCCACAGTGGCCAGCGGATGAAAAGCATCTTCCCTTCCCTGCAAGTGTGTATGCATGCATGTATACAGGTTTGCACTACTGCATTCATGTGTGGTTGCTTCTGTGCGAGTGAGTGAGTGTGTGCACAGTGTGCAGGCATCTACAGTGTGTGTGTTATACCTGGGAACCTGCAGCACTCTGTCGCTGCTGCTGGAGCCTCCTAGCTCGGTTCTGCTTGTAGTAGTCGAAGATCATGAGGGCGGCATAAACCTTCCCTACCGTCAGCTCATTGGCTGAGGAGAAGAGAGGAGAGCAGAGGAGAGGAGAGAAAAAGAGGAGAGGAGAGAAAAAGAGGAGAGGAGAGGAGTAATTCTGCTGACTCACCCCCCATAAACTGGGGATGAGTGTGTATCCTGCATGTTTTCTGGTTTTCCCCCACCTGTCTGTCTAGTAGTCTTTAAAGGAGTGTTACTATTCTGGCCAAGCTGCAAAATAGAACATGTCATAATTATCCCCATTAAAAAAAAAAGATTGTTGAGTGACAACATGTCACAGCAGCAGTTAATGCTGTCAGCTCAGAGAGCGGGACCCTTTATTAAAAAAGAAAAGAAAAAGAAGCTAACACTGACATGGCATTAGAGGGAGAAGAGACTGCTGCAGCTGACCCAGGTATCCTAAATGTGCCTTTTGTTTTTGTGAAGAGTGAACCTAACCTCGGGGTATCAGACAATGGGTCTAACGGGGTGATGGCTGAAGAGGATGTCTGTGTGCCCGGCCACAGCATCTCTGATGCGCCCCGTGCGCCGCAAAAGCAGCCATAACACATCATTGCACACCATCATTGCAAGCCTTTTATAATCATGTGACACATAACTGAGCCCATAATCAAAGTTCATTGCAAATAGGGAGATTATTTTTGGCTTAACTAGACGGCCTTTAGAGTAAAGCAATTAATAAATAATTGAGGCATGGATGTTCCTCTGGGATATTATTATTATTAGAAGTCTGTGTAATTTGATATAGAGCTAAAATAATTGATTGAAATATCATTAGAGAATTTTACTTTATTTCAATACTTTGCCATCGGAGTCTCCAAACTGTCAAAACTGTGTGTACGCATGGTTGACAGTGTATAGATGAGTGATATAGAGCCATGATGAAAAACTCACTTTCCTCACAGGGATCATTAAAGTTGCATCCTATCTGAAAATAATTTATGTGATCGATTTTAAGAGATAGAGCTATTTCTAACTTTGCAGCTTGGCCAGAAAGTGTCAAACTCTTTTGGCTGAGTGAACAATTAAATGCTTACGTTTGTGTGGCGTCACCAGCAGGTCCATGGTCTTCTGAGAAAGGCTGGGCCACACTGTGGACAACTCCTTCTTTAACTCAGCATCAGACAGACGCTGAGCCACCATGCCTGTAGATCCACACAGAGAAAAGAAAATCTCCTAACTGGTTAACTCTAGATTTATGAAACGAAGAAAGCAAAGCTGTAAATGAGTCATTCCTGAGGTGAGGCACAAAAGAGAAGTCCTCATTAAAAGTGCAGATTGAGCCAGTGAAGCCAGGAGACAGAATCCACCAGACACACACCCAGCACAGCACAAAGCATTCTAATGAGTCCAAATGGGACCCATATTTACTCATTTCCAGCTCTGAAGAGAAAACCAAAAGATAACATCTGGCTCCTGAACACATCTGTCACTCTGGTTGGGAATATCTGGCTGGTAAATGAGACATCTTGGAAGAAGATCCGGTAGGTAGCTTCCGAGACCGAATCACAGTGTTTGTTATTGGCTTCAGGAGTGGGTGTGGACATTTGGACCAATCAGGTTGTTTCTTACATGCACAATAACAAACAAGGCGATTCGGTCTAGGATGTTCTTCCTAATTGAAATAGTAAAATCAACACAAATTTTATCTTTTTATATCCCAAAAATGACCTTCCAGAGCCCATGAAATCCCACTGAATCCCAAATTAATTAGTTAAAAACACATGGGTGTGGAAACCAGAGGTGGTACACTACGCTGAAGACACTTAGAGATGGGAGATGTACACTGCTGCCTCTCTTTATATGCAAGGTAAATTGACATATATTCTATTCTACTCTACTCTACTCTAGGATGATGTGAGGTGCGTGTCTCTGACCTGAGGCCAGTTTTATCTCCAGGGCGGTGCGGATCAGGGCCATCAAGGTGGAGGTGAAGTGGACGGTGTTGTTGTCAGCGATGGGCATGTTCATCTTGACTAGCCGCTGAGGAGAGGAGAAGTGGGGGACAGGCGGAGACGTTAGATGACTGATTTACAGTACAAAGCCAAATCCAGAACATACAAGTCAACCCAGAGAAATCAATCTGTGTGCTGTTGGGATTGATACAGACTCTCCTGTTGCGTATCGAATATCCTACTTGTCTTAATGGTATTCACTCTGATAGCATGCCTGGAAGCCGCTTTGCTAATCGGGATGAATATGTGTACATTTGGCCACATTGGTTAAAACTTTGTGAGATTCACTTCAGCACACAAAAAGCCTTCTTGACAAGTACATACAGAAGAGACAAACTAGACATTCACATTCACTGCTATTGGCTACAGAATGCACTATGCTACAAGTCAAAGTGCACCGGTGCAAGACTGACATTGACAGAAAAAAAAGTGAGAGAAGGCATAACCGTGGAGGTGCATCAACAAACGCAGGAGCTCGACTCTGTGGTTGCCATCCTAGAAACCGTCAACTTGGGGTTGAGAGGGTTGAGTAGTACAGTAGTATCTACAGTGCAGCTATCGATAAGGAGACTGTCCATTCCACAAAGCCTGTGCAGCCTTAGCAGGAAGACTTGGTTCATATAGATCTAATGGCACCACTACACACACGTGTGATTGTTGCTGTAAGAGTTGAGCTCCCCATAACACAAAAAGCATTCACCTACTGTACATGTACTATCAGCGACAGTGCAAAAAGTAAGACAGACCAGAATCAGAATGAGAACACACACGCATACACACATTTGCGTGTGTACACACACTCCCCCACATATACATATACAACAAAAACACAAGGGCTGCACAATGAATTAGAAAGATAGCTAAATCACAGGATTGACAACTAGATTTTAAAATGGAAAAAGGCTGCAATTTTTTCTGACAGGGAGAGTTTTAGACAGAAATATTTATTGAATGCAAAATAAAACGAGATATTTTAAAACTAAGTTTAGAAAACGTTTTACATGTTAAAAATAAAACGTGCAAATAGCTGTGTCCACATATCGTGATGAAAATGATGTTTTTGTCAATATTGTGCAGCCCTAATAGATAGACAGAGGAGATAAGAGAAAGGATGAGAGGGAATGGACAGCAAAGACAGAACCACAAAGTGAAAAGCTTACACAGACAGTATTTCTCCAACAGAAAAGCAGAAGCTACACACACTGCTCCACAAAATAAACCCTCCAACTAGGGCATACCATTCAAGAGAAATAGTGACATATGGGAGCACATTTTGTTTGTTTGTTGTAATTAACACAACTTAAATTTGCAGGAAAGTTTTACAGACAGAGAAGTAAATAAACAATGCGTGGTAGCTGTAGTTGAGTGTTTTCTATGCATCACTAGCTTCCTAGATAACATATTAATGTTACTTTACTTGGAGTTTGTCACAAAAGAGACCAATACTATACAGTAGGTCTTCTGAGGTAAGCTCTACCTTGCTAATAGTGATGGGTATTGCCCCACACAAGCAGCTATGCCCAAAGAAACAGTGTGGAATAAGAGGCAGGGGGCTTACAGCAGAAATATCAGCGCACTAGCAAAACAAAGTGAAGAAATGAGGGAACACTGCAGAGCACAGACATTGGCTTAAGTTCACGCCAATGGGAGAAAGGTTGTTGAGCACAGGGGGGAGGGCAGGAAGGTGGAGGAAGAGGAGGGTCTACCTTGTAGGCGACTCTTGGCGGACATTTCTTTCCCAAACCTAAGGGTGGGGACATGTGGAGCAGCATCTGATACATATCGAGGTACTTGATACGGCCACTTCACAGGGTAGGGGAAAAAAAGAAGGATGGAGAGAAGGAGGAGAGGGACAAAGGGAAGAAATCAACAAAAACAGAGGAGAATGAAGGGGAAAAGAACAAAAAACAGAAATCTGTTGTTATTTAGATTTCCCAGAATGAGATGGAAGATGGATGCCATCCTCGGCCGCTGTGGGGGAGGGGCGCGGGGATGCATCGCTGTGGAGCTCAGGATCCCTGAGAGGAAACATGGGATGGTAGAGAGTGAGTTCGGTGGTACGGGGGAGGAGGGAGGAGAGGAAGGGACGGAGGGGTTGACTCAACACACAGGATGCTGATGGGGAGAAGAGAAATGACAGCATTGTAACGGGGGATGTCTGCCTTGGCATGCTTGCAGACATCCTGTTAGTGTTTCAACCAGGTTGCACGGAGACAAAGGTTTCAATGCCAGCCCAAGCTTTTTGGGGGGTTTTCATTCATAGCCTTCCTTTCCTCTGGCAGACATCTTCCCAAAAAGACTGGATCCGAAAAACACATGCCTCATAAGGCCCTCCAGATGTTTTCACCATCTGAATGTAGCAATACATTTTCTTTCACGACTCGACATTTTGATGTTTATCTTAATGTGTATTCTGAAGATGTAAGGTTCAAAGCAGAATGTGCTCACCGTGTAAACATAACAGACAGTTGCGGAACGTAGGCATGACAGGCGGCATGTTAGGACAATGCCGCGGCATTGAAAGCTTTGTTTCCACTCCGGCATCATCAACCAAAGCCAGTCAGTCTGGAGGGGCAGGCGCTGCTAGTGTATAGGCGAGTTCATTGGTGCACAGTCATTCAGTTAAAAGTCTCTTGGCATAGAGGTACACAAAGCACCCTAGTGACGGAAATGTCTGGTGGTTGCAAACCTTGTATGCTATCCTATTAGGGCAGTTCTTCCCTAAGCCAAGGGGGGGCGAGATAATGCGTAACAAATTGTACATATCCTTATAGGAAATCCGTCCGCTGTGAAAAAGAACAAGCACATAAATAAACACAACGTTCAGGACACCTTCAAAAGAACAATGCTCATCAGTGGGCTGACTGCATACAACAAGGTATAGGAACAAGGCCTCTGTATGAGGCCTCATTCAGTCACCATAGTCACAAACGGGGCAGAGGGAGATACGGTTAGGGGTGTACATTTCCTCCACTTTACTTTGTATGTTATTATTCAGCTACCCAGAAGGAGGCATAAACATACCACGCAGCCGGGTCGTACTCAGCCCAAACCCGGATGAACTCATCGAGGTGATGAGGCCCCAGGATAGAGGAGTCTCTAGTAAGGTACTCAAAGTTATCCATAATGACAGCCACGAAAAGGTTCAGCATCTGGAACAGAGACACGGGATGAGTTTACTCCAGTCTAAGGCCAAACAGCAGTTGCAAAGCATTTGTTTTTAAACATTTTGGAGAACTAGATGGAGGGGAGTTTACCACACTAGGACTATTCAGACAGTGTCAGGTAACTGCCGATCACAGACATGTAGCCTGAAATATTTAGGGTTTTTTCTCTGCTGTGAAACTGCTAAACACAGTGGAAGGTCATTTTTTATCTGAAAATAACACAAAGGTTAACTACATTAAAATTGCATTTTGATGTGCACGTAAACGTGTCAACTGGTTGAGGAATTTATATCAAAGCGAAAGAGACAAGGATAAAATAGTAGTAGTAAAGTAAAAGGGGTTTATGTGATTTTGGAGCATATATGTGGGTGCACCTCCGTCAACTAAAGCCACGAAAAGAGGTGGTTTGAAAGGGCAGAGGAACAAGCTTATTTTTTGACAATTGCACTACGCCACCCAATTTGTACTGACACTGTACTGAGATGTTATGGTGAACCAAAATTACCACAAAGTCACTGAGCTTGATCTGTGCCGGCACCATAATAGAGCCACTTTTGTCAAGATTTTAGAAACCAAGTCAAGTCTCAAGTACTCTCCTCATGCATCAAGTCAAGTCTCAAGCAATTAAAACTGTGACTCGAGTCTAAGTCATGTGACTCGAGTCCCCTCCTCTGGACTGGACTGTCTAAATAATGAATATGCCAACAGTTAAGAGGGGCTACAGTAAATTGTGATATAGCACTGACCAGAAAGGAGCAGAGGAAGATAAAGGAGACAAAGTAGAAGTAGGCAAAATCACTGCCACACTCCTTCCCCTGGGATCCTGATCTCTCATCGCAGGCTTGGCGACTCAAACACGATAACATGATCTCGTGCCACGCCTCGCCAGTTGCACTCCTGATACACATAGACAGGCAGACAGACAGATAAACAGACAGATATAATCCAAGATTAACTAACAAACTATGGAGGGCTTGCAGGTGAACTAATGTGCCCCCTGGCAGCCATATTGGAAGTATTTAGCTCTTGCTAACAGTGGCTGAGAATAGCTGACTGCCTCTCTAAAATTATGACATGGAAACATGATGGAATAGACTTAGTTAATTTCTGTGCTATTTTTCATTTGGAACTGATCATTTCATCAATGATACATCTGATCAATATAATGTTTAGATAATGTCAGCTTGTTAGCTAGCAGGAACTTTCTGAACTGCTTCAGCATCGATAGATGTCAGAACGGCTGAATCGCTACCCATCTTTCGCCAGAGACCAAAAAAAACATATTTTCAGTTTACACCTGGACCCTACTTGAACAGATTTATCTAACATGTAAGGGTCCTCTTCTACTCTTCTTCCAAAAAAACCCCAATATTTTCTTCTAACTATGAATGCTACTTATTCCTATTGAAGGGTTAGGGTTAGGGTGATCATTTGTTCACTGCTACCTAGCGGTTTATTTCATTTGTCATAAACTGTCAAACAAATTAACTCTAATAGCTTTTACACCATCAATTTAAATGACACCAAACCAACGTCCAAACATTCTGCAGACATTAAAGATGTGAACGCAGTGTAAGGCTGATGTGAAGTGATAGGGTGAGAGACAGACCACATGAAGATATTGTCACCAAGTGCAATCAAAGGGGATGGGGTTGTGCTTCTTGTTCTATATCTGAGAGTATTTTTTTTTAAAGATCCAGTGGGTCATAAATGAACATTTAAATACAATCCCTTCATCTATTTGCCATACTGTGAAGGTTCAGGTAGGGATACAATTGAAGGTGACATGATCAGGACAGATCCAAGCATGATTAATTTAAAAAGAAAACTACAATGATGAGTCCTTACCCCAAGTGAAGGAGTTCAAGTATCTCGGGGTCTTGTTCGCGAGTGAGGGGACAATGGAGCGTGAGATGGGCCGGAGAATCGGAGCAGCGGGAGCGGTATTGCGCTCGCTTTACCGCACTGTTGTGTCTATCGGTCAATCATTTGATTTGTTCCTACTCTCACCTATGGCCATGAAGGTGGGTCATGACCGAAAGAACGAGATCGCGGATGCAAGCGGCCGAGATGAGTTTTCTCAGGAGGGTGGCTGGCATCTCCCTTAGGGACAAGGTGAGAAGCTCAGTCGAGGGAATCTGAGTTGAGCCGCTGTTCCTTTGCGTGGAAAGGAGCCAGTTGAGGTGGTTCTGGCATCTTGTAAGGACGCCACCTGGTTGCCTCCCTAGGGAGGTTTTCCAGGCACGGCCAGCTGGGAGGAGACCACGGGGCAGACCGGGGACT
>OMOT01039602.1:0-13323 GCA_900312575.1 Acanthochaenus luetkenii
AGAGAGAGAGAGAGAGAGAGAGAGAGACATAGAGAGACAGAGAGAGAGAGACAGAGAGACATAGAGAGACAGAGAGACAGAGAGAGAGAGAGAGAGACAGAGAGAGAGAGAGAGAGAGAGAGACACATAGAGAGAGAGAGACATAGAGAGAGAGAGAGACAGAGAAAGAGAGAGAGAGAGAGAGACAGAGAAAGAGAGAGAGAGAGAGAGACAGAGAAAGAGAGAGAGACAGAGAGACAGAGACAGAGAAAGAGAGAGAGAGAATAAACCTCTGACTTACACTCTGGTATGGCTGTCCACATGTGAGTATGACACGGCCTTCGGCTTGGGCTAACTGACAAACACACAACACATTTACATCAATACAAAAGAACATATTCAACAAATGTTATACTATTATCTACTGTATCTACAGCGTGCAGTATGTTGTGCTGTCTCTTTCTCTTTTGAGTGTGTACTGTGTACAGAACCCTATCTCACCTTTGCTGCTTCTCTGTGATCATCAGTGTTCTCCAACATTAGCACGTCCACCCCTAAACAGCGCAGGTACCTCCCCAGCCCCTGTAGCATGTTGTCACAAACTACCTTCAACTGCTGGGGGGCTAGAGGGGGACCCTCTGAGGCCTCCTCGCCACACCGGAGGCCCGCCTCTGTACCACAGTGAGAGAGACTGGCCCTTTGATCTCCCGTACATTCCTATATGGACGATAATGGAGACAATAATGTGATACTTAATTGATCCCCATAGGAAGATTTTCTGTGCTCACAGGGTCAGCTACATAACAGCACCCCTGGAGGTGGTAGGGATTCAATGTCTTGCTCGAGGACAGGAGAGTCCATACTCACGTGCCACCCTGCTGCACACTGTGTATCACAGAACAAAGCATTGTTACAAGGATATAAAAATATGATGTTAGACTGCTCTAGATATTGGCGGTGGGTGATAGAGGGTGGACGAAAAAAAGATCCCTCCATAACATAAAATGGGTAATCCTTGTTGACTACAGACGTTAGTGCAAAATGACATATTGCCATAAATTGTCTTATAGGGATGCAACGATCAGGTTTTCTGGGGTCGATTCCGATTGTCGCTACTATATGTTAAGTGTAACGGCCGATCACCACCATTAAATGGTTAAAAACATAAAACATAGCACCAGTAGTTTAGTTGACCTACAGTATTTAGAACATGTATTTGCCAATTGTAATCAGCAGCCAATCCATCGGTGCACCCTTACTCCTTTTTTAATGTGACAAGTTGGACTCTAGGCCTAATTATATCATTAGCCTAATTGTGATTAAAATATTTCGATTTAATTATTTGGTTCAGTAAATAAAGCAGGCTTATAAAGCAGGCTGCTATAAGCGCCAGAATTCACCCATTGCAACACATCATAGAGAGGAGCAGATAGATAAGAGATTTTCTATTAAAAACACAATTACCTGTACCACAACGCACGTAATGTATTATTTGAAATGTTTATGGGGTATATTGGTAAAAGCACGAGACCACTTAATATAACACTAGGCGAACATAAGAGCGCCATTAGGCACAATGATGTCTCATCCAGTGAGTGGTAGTTCAAAATGCAGGTGAAAAAAAATGTGAGTTAGCAAAAACATGTAAATAAAGCATTGACATTATGACATTGATAATGTTGGTTGTATTAACATGCCATTGAGGCAATCAATTATGGTAATGACTGATGCTGATGACGCTGAGGAAGGTTTGACATATTTACACTGCTTCAGAATCTAAGTTTCAGTCTACATTTTGGCCTAAATTATCTTATCTCATTAATGGAATCCCCCTTTCCTGCTTTCCTGTCTGTCTGAATGGAAAACAAAGTGAGAGGAGGGAGATTTTCTGTGTGTTGAAAAATTGTGAGTTTAATTCACTGATCTCTACATCCTTGACTTCAAAAAATGTAGTGCCCATGGTAACCCTGGTCATACAAACAAATAAACACCATCAACAACAGCAATTGCTATGGACACATGGCATTTGACCCCTGACCTCTTTGCCATGGGTCTGTTTGGTCTGTTTATTCTGCTTGGCCCCTTTTTCCTTCTGCTTCCCATTTCCACTCTTCTCTGATCGGCTAGAGGAGATGGAGCACAGGTCAGCTGGCAGCCCGTAGTATGCTGGGTTGCTGGAGAGGGTAAAGAATAAATCTAGCAAACAGTAGGCATCCGCCGCTAGGAGTTAAGAAGGTAGGGAGACAGAGAGACGAGATTTGTAGTTACTCTGGGAACAAACAATTGACTTGTGATATTCTTTGGAATAAAAGATAGAGATTGTATGTTTCTCTCCCCCTTTGTCATTGTATGTCTGTGCATGCGTAGTACCCTACCTGCATATCTAATTTGGCTGATGCATAGAGGCCGTCTCTCCCAGTTGGACAGCTGTTCCATCTTGTCCAGGGGTTTTCCCAGGACCTGTTGTACCAGCAGACTGAGGCCTTTCTCCGCAGAGCCCTCTCCTACCAACACCTCTTTAGGACCGTTACGAGCCCTGCTGACACTACTACGCTGGATCTGGATAGGACAACGTCAGAGTAAAACCATTAAAGTCACAATTAAATGAAAAATGACTGTCACCTTGTTAGCCAATTCTCCATATCATAACATACACATATTTAACAGTTATATATATAACAAATATATATCAAAATCCCGTTACTTTGACTTAAAGGAAAATGGCATATTTTTAGTGGTTACTTCATGGCATACCCGAAGGCACACATAAAAATTCCAACCAATACTATCACCGATTTTTTCTTCCGTCCCACCCATCATATAAAACCTGCAACTTCATAACTTTATGTAGCAACATGGAACAATGGTGTATTTAAAATATATATATATATCCTGGGCCGCAGCATGCACGCGCTGTAGAGGTCTGGTGGCAGAGGCAGTTCAGGTTTGCATTTTCAGCCTACAGGCATACTTACCCATATCAATAATGTACAACCGAGCCAGTGTAGACACAAACGGAGGCCTCACATTTGTTGCTGACATGCTGCTGGTGCGAGGTGACTGGTGTAAACTATTATTATTGTTACAACTGTAACCCAGGTTAAAACAATCTACCTAGTGGTGAGTATGTATTTTTTTGAAGTACGGTAAACTACTGATACTACACTGAGCAGAGGACACTGCTGGAAAGTGGACTTTCCTGTCTTGCTGATTTTGAACGAGGCAAAACTCTCTCTTAAAACATGTTTTTAGTCATTTATTTTGTCATGTATTTGTCATGTATTTATTTTTACCTTACTTCTCTTTTAACGTACATCATGTGATTGTCTGTTTTTTTAGACTGTATCTGTTTGAAGACTACCTTTTGGTGTATACTGAGAAGATCCAACACCCCCTCCATCTTCAATGGCTCCTCCGAGAACTGGGGCCAGGTGGCCAAGAGACACTTCAGATCCCCTGCCATACCATAACCTGGATGGGAAGGTGTGTGTGTGGAGGGTGTGGAAGGTGTGTGTGTGTGAGAGTGAGTGAGTGAGTGAGTGAGTGAGTGAGTGAGTGAGTGAGTGAGAGAGTGAGAGAGAGAGAGAGAGAGAGAGATAAAGAAAAATATCTATTGTATTCAATTCAAATGTTTTTGTCAAGTCTGTTGCTCACCCAGTTTAAGGACATTCGGTTCAGAGAAAAAGGTTCTGATGAAGGTAACTGTATCTTCGTGCTGCCGGATCCCGTTGGCACACAGGTCTAATAAGAAAATCTGGTCCAAAATAGCAAGCTGTATCAGGGCAACATGTTGAGTTGAGATACAGCCAAACCTGGGCCGCCACTCCATGTCTACTCCTACTACACCACCTTCCTAGGAAAGGATGGACATTTTATTGAGACTAAAAACACAAAACTTTTTGGTCAATGAGGCAACCTTCCCTTTTTCTGTTTCCGTTACTTCTCTGTACCTTGAGCACAGTGTCTCGACATCTCCGGAGCCCTTCCGGTGTGTCCAGGAAGTGAACCTTGTCCCTGCTGAGTGGCAGCTGGTAGAACTTCTGACAGTGAGACTGGGGTGGCACCCACTCCTCAGTCTTTGCTGAAGCAACCTGTCTGAGGAAGGGAGGAGAATAGTGTTAGTGTTTTGTGTGTGTTGTGTGTATGTGAGACAGAGTGAAAGGAGGAGGGGAAAACCATCAAGCGAAGAGGGAGAGAACAAGAGAGACTTGTGCATTTGTGTGAAGCTACATCCAGATTGGGGCAGCAGACTGGAGGCGACAAACTGCATATCATGACAGTAAATTCGGACAACGCTGAGGTTGAATTCAACAGCAGTAAAACATCACATATTTCAACTTATATCCTCCTCCACCACCAAAACTGGATCTAGAGCCTATCTATCAAACCTGACCTTATAGGCTAGCCTACTTTACCATTATTGTACCACTACTCAGCCATGGTAATATTTGGTAACTCACCATGTTAAAAGTCACACACAATGAATTATTACAGGTCACCAACACTTGGTTTAGGTGACCAACTCCAATAATCGGGGAGACTAGGCTATTGATAGGGTCAACATAAATGACATGCTTGCAGTTTAAGACGATGACACATTGTTTCAGCACCATAGCGCTGTCCAATTCTGTGGTTACAACAAAAATCATATGATTTTGGTCATGCCCATTATGCCCATTATGCCACTTGTTCAGACAATGGACACAAACCACTTTTTCTCATAGATGTTTTTCTTGTTTAATAAGAAATGTTAAGAAAAAATGCTGCCTTCAAGTGCACCTCGTAAACTACTACTTCTGAGATTGGAAGTCATAAATAAGACTTGTGCATTTGGTTGCAAATAATAACTAAATGGACCCCATAGCAAAAATGTGTGACAACTACAAAAAAAACGAGTGAAAATAGAAACATACAACAATACTAGTTATTTACAAGGGATGCCATATAATATATGTTAATAAAAATACAACTTATTGTTGCCATAAGTTATTTACATGGCTTACATGTTCTCCGCCCCCTAAGCCTATAAATCTCAGCAACTCGGATCATATAGAAAATCCTTACTTTCTCAGTTGTATTTACCACTTTTTTGGATCGTTCATGTGCACCTAACTCGTCAATTACGGTAGGCTATTTCCAATAGTGCTTGACGGCAGGGTAGCACAATTTATCTAAGAAACACGTCCTGTGCCATGACAGCTGCTGGCCGGCAGAGCAGCCCCCCTCCTCGCAGCGTTTCAGCGCCAGGCAGCGGCCAACCGAAGCAGTGAGCAGTCGGAAATGATCATTAAATTCAACAGCACAAAAGGCTTGTTAATGAGACGGCACTCAGCGCCTGCTGCTGCAGAGGCAAATAACAGTGAGCTAAATGATGATGAAGTCAAGTGCAACGTGTGAGAACAGCTATGTGGTGAACAAAATTTAGGCTTCAGGCTGCAATTTCGGAATGAACATCAGATTACATTTTATGTATACAGAAGTTCAGTCACTTATATCAGCTGTGTCCCACAAGCACCTGGATAGTATGCATATTATAGCCAACTCACTGTAGATTAGGCGGTAGACTCTGCTGTGTATGCCATACCCCAAAGGGGAGTCGATTTCTGGGGATGCTGTATCGTAATGACCATTGGGCGGCTTTCTGGAGACCGCAGTACTTGACCAACATCTCCACCAACTGGACATGCAGCTCAAGGTCATCTGCCACTACAGACTACACATATGTACATAACACAAACAAACACGCATATATAAGCGAGCACACACACACACTTACTGAAAGGACTAATATATCACAACATAATCAATAAGTCATATGCACATACACCTAAGGATAAAACTTCTTTACCTGTACATGGTCACTCCATGTCTCCTCTGTCATGCTTTTCTGAAAGAGAAAATGGAGGGTGATATACAGGGAGAAACATCTAATTTAAAGCCCTAAATCGGGTACTTTGTAAAAGCACCTTTGGTAGTGATCACAGCTTTCTGTCATCTTGGACAAGTGTGCGTCAGCTTGGCACATCTGGGTTTGGGTTTTTTTCAAGATCAATATAGCTGGATGGGGAAAACATGTGAACAGCTATCCTCAAGTCATTCTACAGATTTTCATTGAGATTCAAGATTGCCTGTATGATTAGGGACGTTGTCTTGTTGGAACATAAACTGGTATCTTGATCAAAAGTCATTGGCACTCTGAAGGTAAAAAAGTATTTTCCTGTATTTGGCTCCATTCCTTGTTACCTCTGTCCTTCCAGCACCAGTCCCTGATGCTGTAAAGCACCCCACAACATGATGCTGCCTCACAGTAGGGATGGCGTTAAATGGGAGCTGTAGCACCAGACATAGCACCTGGCATTACAGCTGAAGGGTTCAATTATCATTTCATCATACCACAGAATATTTGACTCATGCTCTCAGAATCTTTCACATGCCTTTTTGCAAACTCCAGGCATACTATCATGTGCTTTTATTCAGGACTGGCTTCCTTCTGACCACGCCACACAATTTGTGAAGTGCTGTACTGACCTTTGTCCTACCAGCAAGACCTGCACTAAATGACGTAGCTCCAAAATACATCTCTGACCTATTTTTAGGAGCCACCCAGACCTCTTAGGTCATCTGGGACTGGTCTGTGAAAACAAAATCCGGTGAAGCTGCTATTAGTTATTACGCCCTCAGTTGCTGGAAAAAACTTCCAGATGCCCTGAGATGTGCTCCCACTGTCATCTCTTTTAAAGGTAGGCCCAAAATATTCCTTTTGACTCCAATCCAGTTGTAGAGACATCCCAATGGCATTCGAAGGAATTCGGATGCACCTAAACTAAATCTGGAGTGCCCCTGCAAAGGGGATGAATACATATCAAAACTATTTTCAATCAGTTTTCATGTCTTTGTAAAAACTCCTCAGGCTGTGGAAAAACTCAAGGGGGTTCAATACTTTTAAGAAGGTATATACTGTAACTGGCACTGTATATAGTTGTCAGCTGAATCTATAATAACCACAAGCAGGTACTTTCTATTGGCAAATTACAAAACGATGTCCGTCCACATGACCGTGTTAGCACTGTTTCAGAAATAATCTCTGTCCATACTAACATGCGTGAAAACGCATATCACATGACCATTCACGTACACTGGGCATGCCCGTGCCAGTGTAAACAGGAAGCAGATCGTCTACTCTGCGGTTGCTTAGTTAACCTAAGATCTACAGTACATCTATCTATCTCACACACGCACTCTCACTCAAACAGAGACAAATTATAAATAGTGATACAAAAAACACATTTTATTTACAGTAGCCACCAAGAAAGATACTCCAATACTACTAGGATACTATAGCCTAGGTCTTGCTCTATCTAGCTCTCTTTTCTGTTCTCTTTTCTCTCTCTCAGATACACAATAATTTGACCACTGTCTGTCATCATAGTCAACCTACCTTGCTGAAACACTGCAAGCCAAACATTTGTCCCTATCCTCCTTACGGCTTAGCACCATAGGACTTAGCACTCGCAGATAAAGGGTAGTAGTTATAAATAAATAAATGACCAGGGATTTGGAAAAATCACACAAGATTTTCAATTGAACCCTCATTGAAATCTGGGAAAGCAGTAACGCAAGACCAAACAAACGGCCTGGGATGTGGATAACAAACAAAAGATGTCCAATTAAGCCAAATCTGCTAAAATAACGCCTAGCCCTACCCGCTAAGGGAAAAACAAGGTTAGCTTGATATTGGACACTCAATTGATATTGGTCTAGCCACCCTCAACAATCACAAAAATGGAAAACACCAGGTCAGAATGGGTAGTGGTAATATACAGTATAAACCAAGCAGCAAATCCAAACAGTGCAAAGCAAATCCAAAATCCAACAACCAAATCCAGGTCAGAAAACAGAGAGTACAGAGAGAAGATTAGCAGCAATATCCCAGAACAATCCAAAAAACAGCACTGTTTCAACCGAAATGAATAAAGTAATGTCCCATGCCCTCAACACAAGTGATGAAGATGATGGCAGGCACAAAAATATTACACCGAAAAAATACAAGCAAACAATTCAAACAACACAAACAAAAGCATGTAATGAAGGATGAAAGTATTTTGGACACCAGACAAGTGGAGCCATTTGGCTGCCAACTCAAAACCATTCCCATCATATTCTGGCTACAAAGGATAACTTTGCACTAGGCCAGACTGAAAACTACAAGCCACGGGTGAGAAACATTTAATACATAAGTCATACTGTATATTACCATGTTTATTGTACTTTGAAAGCCTGCTGAATTGCATACCTCCACAAACCTCTTGTACATGAGGAAACGCATGGAATCCAGTCTCCTTTTGTACAAAGCATTGGGACACAGCACTGGAACCAAAAGAGGAGAGAACATATTCACTTGTGCCTGACACATACAGATACATAAACACCCATGCATGTGCACAAACACACACCTTCGTCAATGTTGAATTTCTCCATGAGTCGGAAGACATGTTTGGTGAGCATCTTGGGTTGGATCCGGCCAATGTGGTTATCGGACAGGGAGAGGCGAGGGAACTGCCTGTGGACACACAAGCACGCACACACACACACTTCAATGAGTGGAGATTTTCCACATCATGATCGGAGGCACGTTCATGCAAACACTAACACGTTCACACACTCAGACAGTCAAACACTCCATACTTGCACATCTCTTCCACATTGAAGCTTGGGTGGCACCAGGAGTCCAGCAGCATGACCAGTTGTTGTTCTAGTTGATGGTGGCCTGTGACAAAGGACTCTGCCAATGGCAGCTTATCCTGCAAGATCAGCGGTATACACATCTGCAGAGGAAAATTGTAGAATTTGGTTAGAGGTTTAAAAAGGGCATTTTGAGTATGGAACTCTTGCTTTCCCTGATTAGGTATAGGGATGCGGACATTAGCCCACCTGGGGATAAATGTGGACTCTCACTGTAGACCACACCAGGGTTTCCTGTACTTTTTTGGGGGTAGATGTAGGAGTTGGGTAATTTTGGTTCTGAAATCCAGATTCACTCCTGGGCCCATTACAGGATCAGTTACAGTAGGCATTGCAGTTTAAGAATGGCTCTTATTTGGATATTTATACAGTGATATATGGTCAGTTGTGCTGTAATTGCAATTTTATAGTTATTATTTTTTGGTCATATTAATTAAAACCACTAAAATAAGGATTGGTAGCACTGGAAGCACTAAAATTCAGTTTGAAAATGTGCTCATAAGCTGCATTGGAACATTTTACTTGATTTTCACTCCTTTGTAATTTTCACTATACTCTTCTCTTGACCATCAGTTCTGTGGGATCTTGCATGCCAGTAAGATATATGGCCAACTTCAGACACATCATATATATGTGTGATTATATTCACCACTTACACAAAC
This sequence comes from Acanthochaenus luetkenii, assembly GCA_900312575.1. Lineage (NCBI taxonomy): Eukaryota > Metazoa > Chordata > Actinopteri > Beryciformes > Stephanoberycidae > Acanthochaenus > Acanthochaenus luetkenii. The sequence continues at coordinate 9,384 of OMOT01039602.1, forward strand.
ACTGCACATATCTAAAAATGTCTTCTCTCACCTCCTCCATATTCAGTTCACTCTGCAGGTCCAGTTTCATGCAAAGCAGCGCTGCCTGTTAAAGACAGAGAGTAAAAGTGAAGTGCCACTTTATCAATTCAAAATCAGAATTGTTTAATATAATTGTTGGACAGTCTCATAACCAATGTCTTTTTGCCCCACAAAAATGATGCTAACCCCAAAGACAGACACTCACCTCTCTGTAGCACTTGAGGGCCTGCAGCCTGATTATTTGCAGTCGAAGTATGGTCGGATCCAGGGACTTGAGCTGGTAGATGTCCATAAGAGCATCTACGAATTTGGGCTGCGTATCTGTCAGCATGCGCAGAGCCCGATGTTGGAGTGCCAGTGCTTGCTGCTCTGAGAGTGAGCCCAGGGTCACCTGGTGGAGGGGCACAAGAGATGGGAAAATAAAGAAACACAAAATATTTTATGAGAAAAAATGTAAAGAACAGAGACTCACCACATTATACAGAGTCTGCACAGCGAAGCAATCATGGTAGATAGACTGCAGTGTGCAAGTGTGGCAATATGTGGCCACCAATATGTAATGTATGACAAATTATATCTCAGACACCACTGATCCGATTTTGATGCATCTCACCACCACATTCTGGTATTTTCTAAATGACACTGATTTACTGACGACTGAAATATAATATCCTACCATGTCAATGAGGGTGACTCTGAATGCATTAAGCGTCAAGCTGCTAATAAACATGATTAATAAAGATTCAAAATTCTGAACCTGTGAATGCTAATCATTAAGTCAAATGTATTTACAGAGCGAATTTCATACAATGATGCAACTCAGTACAGTAGTGCTTTACAAAACATGATTTTACAAAACATCAAAGAGACAAAAACATTGAAAGTATAAATCTAAAAAGTGCATGTATAAAACAGTATATTAGAAAGTACAAGTATAATGTATGGTTAAAATAACTTGCAGCAGTAAAAAGGTGTTAATTTTCTCTTAAAGGGATTGATTGATTTTAAGAGGATTTATCTATTTTTCCTACTTATCAGTCAGACAAACTTGTGGATGTCTTTTTTATGTCTCAGCATGCAAGGAATGGGAACAGTTAGCTTAGCTCAATTGCTGGAAGTCTATGGGATCAAGTAGCAGCTCCTCTCAAAACTAGAGGGATGGCCCTGCTCAGTACATTCTGCCTCAAATACATACTGGTCTTCTTCAATCACAAAGACAGGTGGCTACGTGGCTAGCTAGATAGCTCCTGAGCGTTTTGAGTTTATAAAACTGCACTCTTGCATGAAGAGAGTTGAGGCAGAACCTAATGGTGCATTCAAGACAACTGGGAAAGTTCCCACTTGGAATTTCCCACCTCAGAGCGTTTGAGTGGTTGAGGCGGGAACCTTGGATGTATTATATTGGTGAGCTAAGAGAAGTGTCCCAAGTTTCCAACTAGGAATTACGAGTTGGAGGGCCGTTCAAATAGAGTTTTCCTATTCGGAAGTAGGATGTTTCCCAGTTGTTTTGAACGTACCATAAAAGAAGTCCGGCGGGGAATGAGAAAGTTGATAAGTTGATATCATCTAATTTCTTTATTAGTCAAATTAACAACTTTGTAAATACGTAAATTACAATGTATACCGTTGTTAGACCAGCCATCCATCTTTGGAGAAGTTAAAAAGTATATTTCTCTGCAACTTGATCCCCTAGACTTCCTGCAAAATAAGCTAAGCTAACAGTTCCCATAACTTCAAACTGCATCCACGAGTTCGTCTGACACTGGGAAAGTGGGGGAAAATAGCCAAATTCCCCAAAACAATCCATTTAAAATGAATTTTCTCTTAAAACCATCCAGTTTCAGTGCTCAAGATCAGCTGGGACACTGTTCCAGAATGAAATTCCCCCCACAGAAGTAAAGCAAAAAGACAAAACAACTATCACATTTATTTTCTTAGTTTAAAACTGTTTGCATGATCAATGTTGTCTACCTGTGGGTGTTCCTGCATCCACTGATGGAATGCCATGAGGATGCTATGGCCAATGGTGTGGCACCGGCCCTTCTGTTTGCCCGGACAGCCCTCCAGGATTGTAAGTAAGGCATCCAGGGGTTCAGCCAGCTTTGAGAATCCCTGGTAGGCTACCAGATACAGCTGGGGACGGACGGAAGGTGAGAGGAAGGAAAATGGGGAGGGAGTCAATGAAAAAGGTAGAGGGGGACATTCATCTTCTTTCTCAGGTAGATTCATCCTAAAGAACAAAATATAACACGGCCTATACAACGTGTATATTATGTGTTATCATTTCAAGGACTTAACTACTGGTTCCACTCCTATTTAATAATCATTCATAATTAATTCATACACTGAACATGACTGTTTGCACGAGTATTGTATTGATGTCAAGTGACGTACAGCTTCGTATTCTTGTTATTATGGTATTTTTGTGTATTGGTAATGTTTATTAAATGTTTGTGACATTTTTGCAAGCCTTTGTGTCATATGGTATCTGCTCATTTTAGTCCAATTAGCTACACGTGTAAAATATCAGCGGTAGAAGTCAGGTCCACTAGAAGTTTAAAAAGAAGAAAGTCATGTTGATGGTTGTAACCAAACAATTTTTGACCACAACTTAATGTAACAACGGTGTTTTACTGAACACTCTCAACGTGAGAAAAGCTCAGGAAAGCAAGTGTGTGGGTGAGTGAAGGCTGGCTCTGAGACGGGCATGGAAGAGAGAAACCTGCCAATAAAACAGAATGTTGTGTTTCCCCCCCCTCGTGCCTTGGAGTCTGGAGTCACCACACGGCCATCTTGGTAGGATATAATCAAATGACAGCCAAAGCCAATGAGCTGTGTGTATTGTAAAGCGCCATATTGGTAGTGTGATGCGACATCACAGGAATACCCTAATAAGGTTTTCTTGGAACATTTTCCTTGTATGCTTCGAGGGTCTAAGGCTGGTGGTGGTAGGTTAGGCTATGTAGAATAGGTAGGCTTGCTAGTTCTTGCTCAAATTAGCTATTGTGTGTGTTGTGCTTTGTTCTGCTTCCCTGTGTTTGTCTCACATATTTTTGTTCTACAACTGATTGTTGATCAGTTAGATCTAGTTTGGCTCACTTTCTGTAAAGTCCTTTGAAACATGCTTGTGATAAAGCGCCATATAAATAAATTAACTTGGACCTAATTTCTACTGTAGGCAACTAGCAGGGGTGGGACATTAACACTAAGGTTTTACCAGCCAAATGCTGCTAAATGTTAGACTGTGGCATAAGTTGTCCATTTTGGCAATATTAATTGCCTAATAAACCATCATCTGGAGATTCATATTCTAAGAATCTAAGTTTCTGGGAAAATGCTGGTGAATTTTGGAACACTCCAAACATGGTAGCTGGCGGGGGAAAAGAGCTAATTTCCTCCCTGGACCCAGTAAATGCAGGCCTGACACATTTTGGGTCCCAACCCAAAGTTTAAGAATGCAAACTCTGACCTAAGCAACTGCCTACAAGAGAGAATATTATCTGTGTGAGAATGCCTCGCACTGCGTCTTAATTTGCAAAACAGATGTTATCCCACTCAATATCCTCCTCACACAGATCTCAAGTTCATTCAGTGCACACGCAAATTCTTTCCTTCCTACTGACAGACACTCTGGTTTCCTCATTAACAGACACACACACATACACACACACACACACACACACCTTCATTGAAACATACCACCAACATCCTCACTCTCTCCCCTTCTTGTGCCTGTGAGACTGCCTCTCGCAGATACAGAGACTCCATCTCTCTGTCTCTGAACACACACACACACACACACAATTGCACGTGTGAAATTGACACACTGTGAAGGTGACTCTTTCTCACCGTCTCTAGTTCTTTGCGGCTCCACAGCTCAAAGAGTTGGTCTCTCAGCATGGCAGGGTCAACACCTGGG
>OMOT01039607.1:0-21108 GCA_900312575.1 Acanthochaenus luetkenii
CTCTCTCCCTCTCTCCCTCCCCCCCTCTCTCTCTCTCATTTTGTGGAAACAATATTGTTATTACTAAATTGCATAGCCGATGGCATATGTTTGATTAAGGAATAAAAAAAGTACAAAAAAGGAGTTTGCAACACTGTTTACATTTGGCCACTGCAGTTGCTTGGATCAGTTTATGCATTTTGATGTAAAACCACTTGTGTTTAGTCACAGCTAATCAAGTGAATCCAAAAATTAATTAAATCAAATTCACTTTAGGTGGTCTTGAGATAAGATCACTGATTGGATAACCAATCATAAGACATGATACTGGGAAATGGCCTGTTCCCTGTACATCAATCCAGAAAAGACGTGTTACGTAAGAGCAGCAGACTGACGCATGAGGGGAATTTGCTTAGTCTTGCTCTATATTTTTCACTTGTGTGAAAGATATGAGTCCTCCATACTTTGCCCATTAATGTGTCAACCCACCATCTCTTTTTTCACTCTGTCTCAATTTCATTCTCTGTATAAAGAATGCAGAGTAAACAGACTGCGGGAAGCAGAGGCAGGCGGGCCGAGGGCTGGAGCGTTACGCTAGTAAATCACTTCATGTTCTCATTAAGGACAGCCGTTGACTGGTGAGAAAGGCCTCTCTGTCCTCCCATTCAGCCAGCTAGCAAATTCACTGCTTCACCCTCCCAGTGCACGACTGCACTGTGTTGGGGGGGGGGAGCAAAAGGTTTTTCATGTGGGACCTCATGTGTAATACACAGAGAATGTATGTGGTGCATTGCGTTCCATGCAGAAGTTGAGATGATGAATTGGGTGACATCATGATGAGATAATATTAGGGTTCTATAGCGTCCAGTGAGGAGGCACAGTACAACGAGATGGTGCCAGTTATGTTAGCGTTTATCAAGCCTTATCAAGATTGTCACGTGGGCATCAGGGCAATTCTAGTGTAACATATTACAATAACTGGCCTTACTATAAACTGTGTATTTATCAAGTCCTCTATAGAATATATACAGTATATATATAGAATCACAAGCACATTACCTTTCGCCATTGAGTACATTGAAACGTTGGATAATCTTTGCGCCATACTGAAATGGCCATTTAGGTGTTTTCCGTCTGTGCATAATGAGGCGCAGAAGACAATGCCATACTCCGATAAGAACAAAATTATTCGCTGAGGAAGCAGAGAGCATAATGCTAATGCATGCAAGCTATGTTATGATGTGCACGGTATTAATGCCAGTATTAATGACCTAAATACATAGCCTATTGTTTGTTGTTATTTTCACCCAACATGATCAACTTCACAGTCCTCGAAGACAGGTTTGTTATCAACTATTTGTTTTTGCCATTCATATAAATAATGAATGAATTACTCATTCAGAAATTGTATGCAAAACTGGCAAAGATGGGGCATTTCAACAAGCCAATTCAATTAAAATACACAACTATTCAAAGTAGAATATCTGAAGATTTTGAAATACAAGTCCCCAGTCTATAGCTTGGACTGTAGAAGCCAAAGTATCACATGGCTGAGTAGTTTTGCCTTGCCTTCTTGTTGACTATAGACTCCATTGTATGGCCAATAGGGATTTCAGAGGTTATCCTGAGGAAATACAGGCTATACTATGTTATGTTAATGTTACAACAATAATATTAAAATTTTGTATGCATCAAGATCACAACACTCTTCATTGATACGTTAGTTGTCAGTCTTGCGGAGGAGAAAATATATTTTTCTATTGTCATAATTATTTTTTTATGGTGTGAATGTAAGTCATTATCCGCTGACTGCCACTATCACCTGCCAAAAGCTATTGGTGATGCAACAAGCACGTTGCTGTTAGGATACTGACACTTGAAGCCAAGATAGAAGCAGACATTTTGGTGTCACCTGTGTTTTCCTTGTATTCAGTATTCAACACCATAATGTGTTAGGCCGTCTTGACAGCTTTTCTCTTTGATGGATGTATCAGAAGTGGTGGAGTTCTGCTTGTAAGCTGGCACGCTGTACCTGACATCCTTGTTTGTTGTTTTAGCGGAGCAAAATGGGCAAATAGAAGGGAATGTTTTACTATTAAGAATTGCTTTATGGAAATATGCAGTGTTGCATCAGTATTTATCCCTTTATCTCTCTTCTATGAGAATAATAACAAAATGTTGATGCCCCAGGATGCAACAAAGCCTCGGGCCTTACCACATACACTGGCATACACACACACACACACACACACACACTTACCTTCACCTATTCTCTTTTCTGTATCTTTAATACAGATGCTTGGTTTGAGCAGCATCAGAGGCTAGAGCAGGGGGGGGGACGGGACTTTCTAAATAACCGGTCTGTCAGACAGCAAGTCCCTTTGCCCCCTTGACCTGCACGCCCAGCCTTGATTTATTACCACAAGTGTCATGGAGAATGGATTAGCAGACAGGGTAGTGGGGAAGAAATTAGTTCTTCTTCCACATCAAAAACAAAAATCCATTCCTCATGTATTGCAGCCTGTGAGACATATCAATATAGTTTGTATGCAGACAGCCTATAGGCCTATCTTTAACTTTTGCATGTTATATATTTCGATTGGCTCATTTCCCCCCCCCCGCTAATTGTGCTGTAGTTTGTGTGTGGGTGCATTTGGGTTGAAAAAATAAAATGTGCTGCTTAAAATTCAACCCACCATCAAGGCATAGCATGATATGTTGAACAAACCTGCTGTGCTTTGTCACATTTCTGTGCTCCTTTTTAGTGATGACGTGAGAGCTGGATGGAGATCGATACGTTTAGCAACATGGCTGCCTCTGTAAACGCCTCATTAGGAGGTAACCTTTTGGAAAACCTTGAGGCACCTAGCACACGGTCAAAAACGCTCACAACTCTCCCTCTCCTCCTTTTTCTTCTCTGCCCATCGTATTAGTCTACATCTTTACGCCATTCCTTTTCTCCGGGCACCGCAGGTTTTGATGTGGCATCTTATCTCTCACTGGCATGTCCTGGCCAGCCGTCTCCCCTCTCCCCATCTCCTCTGTGCCTCGCTCTACCTTTCTGGGCAGGAGTTACAGCAAACCTGGCTTGCTTAGAGATGGGAGATTAAAAGCAACAGTGGTCAAATGAAAAAAGGAGAAAAAGCCTGCACTAGAGTTCTCTATTCCCCGTGGCACAGAACATGTACACACTGCACCACATCTCAATCGTATGTCAGGGGTTGAGCTTAGCACTACAAGGGAAGCAGTGTAGAGAGAGCAAAGGTCAGCAGGGGAGATGGGAGTTATTGCACAGTGTGAGGCAGAGATGAAGTTACGAGGTTTCCTGTTATGTTGGACTTCATGGAGACTTCCTGGATTTAGCGTATCGCTTTGTTCAGCATTGTTCAGAATCAACAAACAAGCTGATCCAAATATTAACTGATAGCTTGAATTTGTCAAGAGATCTTAAGCAAACTAGGATCCATGGTGATGCTATTGTAGGCCGTCAAGTGTTCCATGTATCATCATGTGACCTACAATGTAGGAGAACGTCTGTATAAGATGAATGTTATACTAAAGAATATATCAATTTTAGTGCGACTTGACCCACAACATACACTGAGCATGAAACTCAGAGTAACTCTCACAAGAATTGGGTTCTCAAAAAACAAACAACAGTTATAGTATACTCAGGTATGCAGCGTATACAGCTACCGGGAGCCTAACATCCTGCCATTCGCATTCTACACAGAAGGTCCATCGCGGCTTTGAAAGCTTCCAGAGGTTCGGTGACAAACCCAGGGACTATCTTACAAGCACTGTCTTGTCTTCTTTCATGTAAATTGAAACCAGTGGCCTGCACTCTATATTTAGACATGAACAACAAAAATTAAAGGCAACCCAATCTTTCCCATCAGCTTCTCTGCCTGTAAGAGTTGGACGCTGTGATGGATTTCTGCTGAGCATTGTCACAGGGCTTATCATATAATGTAATTGTAACTCTCTCTTTTAGCCCCAGCAGTGATGTATGCTAATGTATCTTTACTGCTTCCAAGACTACTTATCTTGATGTGTAAGATTGGACTGGTGTCAAAATGCTTCTTGAATGGTATATCTAACAGTAGAGCATTCCATGAGCCAATTCCCTAAAGATTTATAAACTTTATAGTTGTATACTATCCAGGGCTTTCTAGCCAGTGGGCTGAATGGATAATGTGACACTGATTTATAGAAGTAATTCAATTTAGTTAGCTCTTTTTGCTCTTTGCTTCTGGTGTGTCCCCCACCACGTAATAGAAGGCCCCATGTGGTAATGACCGTGTAATGCATTTGCTCTCTTAGTCAAAACTTTATTTTGTAATGCAAGCCAGAGATTTGGGGCACAGGGAGCTGGGGTGAAATCCATCATCTTGCATTAGGAGTCAACACAGTATCATTGAACCCAAGCATGATGTTTGGAAAACGTGTTGAATATTTGACCAAGTTCAATGGCGCTTACAGATTTCTGAGGTCTTGATCTGTGGACAATAGGGCAATTGCATTGTATCACTTTAGTATACTACTAAAAGAGCACACACAGCCTTTAAGACGAAAGCAATGCTCAGAGAAAGGGAAGGGGAGTTTATACCATGAAATGTTCATTTGACTTTTTTAAAGCGTAAACAAATAAAATTCTCAGCGGATTCACAAATGGGCACCAATTTGTGCCACTATAGCGACCAAAGTATGTTACGGAACCTGGCACAAAGTAGAACCTGCATTTTAAAGGGACCAATACACTTCATGACCTTGTTTTCTATTGATGTGATTTGATTAGTTTGATTGTCTGTTGTGCTTGCTGCATTTATTTTCCTCAAAATAACCCCTGCAAGGTTCCATTGCTTCTTATTAGTGGAACACTATGACTATTACTATTACTGTGGTGGCATTTCCATGACAAAACCTGCAAGATTAAGTGAGAACTTGCATGTGACCAAGAAAACTGCCCCATTCTCCCCCGTTTATCTCAATAAGAACAGAATATGTCCCTTTGGAGGGCAGACTGAGTTATTCTGTGTGGGGAATTAACATTGTTTGCTCCTTCAGGTTGTTTGTCTGCTCAGATATGGTTGTATACTTGCAACTTGCTGTAGCATTACTGCTGTTCAGAAATAAGTAAAGATATGAACATATCATATTTGATTAAAATAATAATTGTACACTTGTTATGGGGCACCACCTCTTTTGAGGAAATAAAATATATATTTACTTGGTTATGATAATCAGTCAGTAATCTGAGAGTTGTGAGATCTTTCCAGTTCAGGGATTATTTTTCTCAGCAGAAAAAAAAAACATAGAACAAAGACTAGAAAATGTGCTCTGTAGAGCGCAGACCTCCACCAAGGAAGCCATCCAACTTATACAGTTTCCCTGTATAAAACATGTTTTTTTTCAGTACTTTGGAAGTATACGGCCATATGAGAGTAATATATGGGAAATCACGGTGGGATATGATCTCTTTGCAATTTATGCAAGAGGCTGATTCTTCCATGTCTTCAGCCATTTAGAGATTTGAGAAAAATTTGCAGAAGTTACTTCTTAACCAGCAAAGTATTGTGGCTAGCCCTTCTCTCTGACAGGTTTTGGTATATTGCATAGGAACCTTTATTCCGAAGCTACTTGACCTGTGCATGCGGCAGCATAGATGTGACTTCATCAGCAAGGAAGCATTAGCTTAAGCTCCCAGCTCCCTAAAGCTGTGTTTTGGGAAAACTAAGGGTTTTATTGGAGCTTTGATGGGATCGTTGTCATGATACTAAGGCCAAGGATAGTTTGTGAAAGTTTGAGCCACCACGGAGTAGACGTTTGGAATCTGTACGCTGTAACACAATGCAAGTCTGTCGTTTTGTATCACTATGTGAATTTCGAAATGCAGAAATCTTAGTTTCACCCGCTACCATTCGGCAACCCCTGCGGATATATTGTGGCCATGGAAAGTTAATCAGTTCTAAGTTGGCCCATGACCTAATTTTCTACGAAGTTTCATACAAATCCGTTCATAACCTTTTGAGATATCCTTCTAACAGACCGGCGGACAGACAGACAGACAGACAGACAGACGCACAGACAAACAGACAGAGGTGAAAACATAACCTCCTAGTAGGTAACTACTACTTCTCAGGCAAGCAAAATCCATATCGTCCTTTAAAACACTTCTTACAACTTTTTTACAAAGGCTTTCTCATAGTTGTATTTATTTATAATTGTATCTACACATTTTTACTTTTAAAATGTATCCTTGTTTTGTATTGCTTTGATCTTTATTTTCCTCGAACCATAATTGTATTGTTCTAACTATAATTGTATTCCATATTTTTGGCTTGCTATTCCTTGCTGTTTATTTATTGTAATTATTATCATTTATGGCTCTTATTTGAATGTAAAGCTATATAAATACAGTTTATTATTATTACTACAATGAATGGGAATACCTACTACCTACTAGACAAAATAACGTGATCAATGAGATGTCTGAAATATGGAACAAATGAGCAGATGATACAACCAGAACAAAATACTGAACTCAGGCATTTAATAATTAAATTAAAGTAAATGGAATTATGGAAGTTTGGGCTTAATGAAACCAGAGAAACGAGGCGGAATGTTATAAGAGACAAACTAGACTATAACTAACTTTCCTAATGACTTATACAACAATTTAGCAACACTCTCACATCAACTCTCTTACAAGGACTGTATGTCAACGTCTGCTTGATGTCCTTTGGGATAGTTGCACATTGTAGAGGCTGGTCTTCTGCAAATCATCAGGTCTGGTGAGACAAACTCTTGAGAAAGTCAGGTTGCCAGGCAACAGCAAGCAATGGAACACAGGGCGGTCTCTGACGTTGTCGTTCTCCCAAGTTGAGGTCAGAGACTGGCTGATCAGCTGTCTACTCTGCCTCGTAGCAGAAATGAAGGTTTTTATTTAGAGGATTACGATCGGGAGAGGGGAAGGAGTGGGAGGATGCATGGGTTGGAGGCACAGACCTTTTGGATTGTTGTAGGATATTTCTGTTGTGTGATTTTACTGTATATGGGTGGTTGTTGAAATACTATATTTTTGTTCAATAAATGTCAATAATTTAAAGATTATAATTGTATTATGTTCAATAAAAGTGAATTCTCCTAAATCTTGAGACACCTCATATATAAGCTAGACAGACATTTCCTCTGCTCATTACTGTGGACAAATATGTACCGTATGTACTTAAGCTTTGAGAGCCCTTCTGGTGCCGGCAGACACAGAAACCTCCCAGCAGGGCGCACTTTGCAAGCGCACCAAAAGAAAAGTGTGCTTTGCCTCCGCTGCTACAACTCCATCCTAGGGGAAACACTGCACCTTGTTGCCTAATTGATTTATTTGTCTGGAAAAGGGATCTGCTTAGGATCAGAGAGAGACAAAGGGATACCTTGTATCTCTTTATCTGTCTGACTTTAGTTACTATGTAGTAATACAAATTTGAAGAATAATGCGATTGCTTCACATAATCAAGCAACTACTGTTGTTGTTTTTTGATGGATGTCATGAAAACTAGATAAACACTTGTGGATTGCATAAAACAGTCATTACATGAATACAGACTAGAACACCTTCATTGTGAAATCTTAGGCTACGAACTACATTCTCAAACAGAATGCATTTATAACCTTTATAATTCTGATACTTGAATCACAGTTAAACAATGCATACAACTTGGGTGATTAATATAAAGAGAAAAGCAATGCAATAAGATGTGAGTTTTAACCATATGTTTAAAAGGTGTACATTTAAATGTACATGAGGTGGCAGTGTGTTACTAGTTATCATTTTATCAGATAAAGTAAGTGAAGTTGTAGCATACAAAGTATAATATTGATTAAACAATTAAATAATCTAGTATATAATTCGCGCTGATTTAGAAGTTATTACGGATACTAAAAGAAACAAGCTGGAAAGATAGAAACAAAACCCAGGAATTAAAGGAGTAAGTTGATTTATGACTTTCTCTGCATAGCAAGAGAAAAGGGGAGACAGTCAAGGAGAGGCTACCTGATAATCTTATTCTCTTGAAGTAAGATATGGAGTGTATTTCAGTCTCGTTATTTTGATAAATGTTCAAGTCCAGTTCTCTGTGAAATGGAAAGTTAATTCCTGTAAACCAAATGGGAAATCCTTTTTTTTTTTTAAATCCATGTTCCTGTGTGTGTGTGTGTGTGTATGTATCATGCCGTCTGCCAGTAAGGGGCTGTGGTTTGTGTGTGTGTAAAGCACAGTTGTTTATCTCATTTTATCCTGCGTAATTAATCAGACATGCTGACGTGCCTGGAATGTTTTCTCATGGTTCTTCATCCTCCTTCTTTGTATCGTATTTCCGGCATGAACATCAAGATGGAAAACACAGGTATGCCCTCTAATGACTCAACATCAGTGTATGTGGTTGATGCTGAACTAATTATGGCGCCCAAAAGGAATATATATGCTCCTAAAACCCTGGCATGTTTTCTAGATCAGACAGCATGGGCTCCATTATACGAGTGGAATATGGACAACAGTCGGTTTTCTGGTTACTTGTTTGAGAAAGAACAAGCATATCTTTATACAAGAGAAGCTGATTAAATGTTTTTGCTAGAAAATACTCCACACATTTGTAAAAAAAGAAAAGAAGAGTACAGTCTGTCTGGGTTAAATAGCACTCAAATATTGTACGATGCCCAATGGGATGGATCATTGGAAGGAGAAACATATTGGTTGGATAATGATATAGACATCAAGGACCCTGAATCCTTTTTCAGAATGTTTCTCCTTCCACTGATCCATTCCTTTGGGCATCGTACAATCCTTGAGTGCTATTTAACCTCTGACAGATTTTGTCTCTAAACAGACTCCAGTCTTTTATGACAAAAACAAATGTGTGGAGTATTTCCGAACTATTTTTCCTAAGGAGGAGGAAGAAGAACCAGGAGAATAGATTCCAGATACGGAAATGTAATGTTGAAAAAGATGGCTTGGCGGAGCTGCATAGCATGTTGAGACCTACAGGAGGGTCGGAGTTGATGATGTGATGTCCGTGAAATGAAGAAGCAAAGTTTATATACTAATGAGCGTTAAGAGTATGTAAAATTGAAATAGAGCGCAAACGTTTGACACGTTATACAACCGCTTCAAAAACACACCAACGGTTTTGGCACCTTATAGACATGCATTCCTCCCCCTTGATGTGATTGTTGTCAACTATATAATGATGGGGACAGATGGCTCATGTGAAGAAAACATGTTGAGACTTGTCTCCCTAAAACTCTGTTTGTTCCTCAACTAAAATGTCAGCATGTCTGATTGATTAAAATGAGATAAACAACTGTGATTTATAGTCATCATAGGTGCAAACACACCACGGCCCCCTACTGGCAGACGGTATGACACACACACACACACACACACATACACATAAGACAGCCCCCTATTGGCGTGTGAGGTAACTCAGTGGCTCAGTGGTTAGCTAAGTTTGAGTTTTAAGAAGTGATTTAAAGGACGATACTGATTTTGCTTGCCTGAAATACCCAGGCAGCGAGTTCCACAGCTGAGGGGCCCGGACTGAAAAAGCCCAGTCAACCTTGGCAATGAGACGTGTAGTTGGAATGACCAGGAGCCCCCCGCCTGAGGATCTCAGGCTGCGTTGTGGCCCATAAGGCCTTATACGTTATCAGCAAAATCTTAAAATCTATTCTAAAACTCACAATGACCACCAATGAAGGGAGGCGAGGATGGGTGAAATATGTTCCCATCTCCTGGAGTGAAGAGCCTAGCAGCAGCATTTTGGATTAATTGAAGGACGGAGATTGTCTTCTGTTATCAGCCCTGAATACAGAGAATTACAGTAGTCCAAACTAGATGAAATGAAAGCATGGATGGCTTTTTCGAGATCTGCAGTGGTTAAAAATGATGATGATTATACAACCTTAGTCAATTGGCTATCAAAAGAAAGGTTGGAATAAAAAATTATGCCCAAATTTCGGGCAGTGTCCTTAATGTTAGAGGACAGACAGCCAAGCTTTGAATGGAAGGCACTGGTAGTGCAAGTGGGGCCGGATAGAAGGATCTCAGATTTGGAATCATTGAGTTGGAGGAAGTTCTGTGACGTCCAGCGTTTCATTTATGAAAGTCAGTACATGATACGCGTTAAACTGACTGATTCACCAGATTTAAGTGGGACATATAGTTGGGTATCATCTGCATAACAGTGGAATTGGATATTGTGTCTGCGAAATATATGACCATGGGGCAGCATGTAAATAGAAAACAGTAGCAGACCTAAAATGTACCATTGGGGGACACCACAAGAGAGGGGGGCCGTGGAGGAGGAAACCCCTCCAATAACTACAGAGAAACTCCTCCCAGAGAGGTAGGAACGAAACCACTCAACATTTCCAGATGGTCGATTAAAATAGTATGGTCAATTGTGTCAAAGGCGAATTGAGGAGAATTAAAATTGAACAATTACCTGAATCAGCAGCTAGCAATAAATCATTGGTAACCTTAATAAGAGCTTTTTCGGGGCTGTGACAGGAACGGAAAACTGACTGGAATGTTTCAAAAATGTTATTAAATTAATTTTCAGAGGTCCTTCTCTCTATGCCATTGAGTCTGTACCATTAACAGAAATGGGGACAAAGACCATTCCAACCTTGCAGGATTAAAATAAAGAAGAAAGTAATGTGAAACAGATAGCGTATTGCCAAAAGCATTAAGGTTATGCAGTATTGCACTCCACCATTACCCAGCATTAGTTCCCCTTTCCAGTTTTTAGTTTGGTCAATTTAATCCGCTTATAAATATTTTTTTGAGATTATTTTCATGTGATGATTGTATCTTCTAAAATGAACCACCTCAGTCAAGGTGACAATTTAATTTGCATCGAATTGCAATCAATCCAAGATGTGTTTGCCACACTAGTCTGCCATATTTCATTGCATGACTAAGACCAGCAAAGGATATGATAGAAGTGTGGGTCAGTATCAAACTGCCAGCAAATTCTATGGTTTACCCAGTACCTGGCTCATGGGGATATACTAACACCCCCATCTCTGGCTTCAAAGGGACCAAACAGCCCATAAATATCCTCTTCCAGGCTAACAGGCTGACCACAGGCAGGATGAAAGCCCAGCTTCACTCTGTTTTGGGGCTCCAGTTGTTCTCTCTCTTCCTTGCTTTTCTGACGCACACTGGTGACTTCTGTATCCTTCACCAACCTATGCCTTTTTTCTAAACATGTCATGCTCTTTTATGTTTTATGCTGCTAACTGAAGAGTGTGATATACAGTATGGTTCAGTAGCTTTATGATTCAGTGTTGTTTTTTTAAACATAATGGCCCCTCAATCAACAAAATTGTTTTTTTTAATTAGCCATTTTCTTTAAGGTGCAAACATAAATGAACGAGCTTATTAATATTATTAATTAATTAATTAATAGTATTAATGAATGTTAATCATAGTTATATCATTACTTTGAAAACAGTCTCATCCACCAACCTACTTAATGGAATTACTGAAATCACAAAGACAAAAACACAAGGGTTGTCTTACTTTGCAAATGAAAGTAATTGTTCACATAAGCTCATCACAATGATGTTTATGACCAATCAAATTTAAGTCCCACCAGAATTTGCTCTGCACCTTGGAAACTTGCCAGCTCATCATATCCCTATGATGATATTACATATTTTAAACCTTTTATCTATGCTGTTGTATTTCCTACATATTTATATGCACCCATTCATCTCCTCGTCCCACAATTTTATATAGTCTATCATACACACCTGTCCAAGTTCCTGTTTGGAATGGTTTCATATGCACGGGATGCAATACTGGATGCAAAGTTTGGTTAATATTGAAGAAGATAGCAATTGTGGGCACAATGAGTCAATAGGATGTGACAAAACGTATGATCTTAGTATGGTGCTGAAGATATACTTAACCGTAACCAATATTGTTTTGCTATTGTTAGATTTTGCAGTATCCACATTATAAAGTATTGTTTGGTTAGGACAGGTGCCATAAAGGATAACATCTCCACATGTACCTTTTTAGCATGTACATATGTTTTGTGCAATTAGTGCACCTTAGTTCATGACACTATCATAAACCCTGACTCCATTATACTTTTACATTATTCCAAACCTCAAGTCATTGAAATACAAGGCAAAGAACACATGATAGTTAAGAGGCATGCAATTAGATTCACATAATCAATCATTATACATTTTGGAGGGCTAATACCATGCTGTGTCCTGTAAAGGTTTTTAGGAAATTCACCCACTCCAATATGTTTCCATGTCATATCATTATTAAACTTAACACTTTCTATGTATCATTTTGCAATAAGTCTCAGTCAGATTTAACCTTTTCTTTAATACAGCACAAATGAAATTGAACTACAGTAGTGTGATTCTAGCACAACCATGCATTTCTAACAAGCCATAGGGGAAAGCATTTGGCCTCACATATCGAATGCTTATCTTGAGCAGTCTCATTGGTATGTCATGGCTGTTTCCCTTTCTCTTCCATTCAGAAACACAGCATACAGTTTGAGTGTGTCAGGTATTTTGTCTGCCTCTGGATTAGCTCTGATCCTAGAGCAATTATCCTTAGAAGTGTTACACGGCAGAGTATTCAATGCAGAGGTCGTTGGTAGGTGACATGTCTTTAGATCGGTTAAGAGCATTGTCAAGATGAGCAATGGTGATGGGCACGCATTAATTTGCAATTCTTCATTTTGTGAGCTTGTCCACCATGTATCGTTGTGTTTTGAGAAGTGGACTGTTTGTGGGACTGTACAAATTAAAGCTCAGTTGATTAACGCAAACACAATTTAAGTCATGCATACACCCCAATTACACACCAATTTTAATCGAAGTGGATTAAACAAGTGTGATATTTTTGATCTTGAAAGCTTATGCAAACATCATGCAGACATCCTCCCATGTACCATGTTTGGTTTGAATGTTAATTTGACTAGTTTATGCAATAAATTACATATCAAGAAAAAAACTGTGAATACAGTTTTCTACCAATGCTTTGCAAAATGCTGTGTCATCATCACCCAGTCGTGCCTAACCCAAATGGCTTAGCTTTCTACACAATTTGATTTGTGGAGAGGCATTACTGTATCTGCAGTATTCATTATGCTGTGCAATAGCAACATCCATTAGTGCTTTGGGCCGTGTTTTGGGCAGATTGTTGGTCTTGTGTGACTAGTGGCTCTTTTGGCTGTGTGTTTTGAACACATCTGTGTGTATCAAGGTCCCCATCTGTGTGTTTAATAGTAAGGACCCTGATTTGCTTTCTGTATCCACTGCCAGAGGATAAAGTTGGTACACTGCAGGTTTACGTGTTCCATTTCTGTCTGCTGTATCTTCAATTCCTCCCTAAACATTGACAGCATACATTGGCAGTTCGAGGTGAGAACAGCTTTTCTGAGAGGTGGAGTTATGCTAAATGAGAGCAGAAATAAGGATGATAATGAGTTGACATCTCTCAAACCCACGCGGTGGTGCCAGATAAATATGGCTGTCCTGACAGCTTGGCGGGTCTCTCATTTCAGTAAGAAAACAATTCTTATATAAAGTATTATACCTGCAGCTAGAGGAACAAAATTGTGTCATAACCAATCAAGTCATGCTACTTAGGCATGCAGTCAAACTGATCCAGAGCCATGGCCCAGAGCTGGGAGGCAACTTGATCTAGAAGTCAGCCCTCTCTCTCATACTCTCATTATTATTCAGGAAAGAAGAGTGGTGAAGGGATGGAATATTTAAAAAGCATGCTGCTTTAATTCCCACGCCCATGGAAAATGCTCGTAGCATCAACAGGCAAAGATCAATTTGGTATGATTGCTGTTAAACATGAGGGGTAGCAGCTAGTGGACACAATCAAGCATTAAGTGAATTTGCATGTAATTTCTCCACTTAGCAGTGCATTTCTGCTGGAGGATAGAAATGGTGAAAATGAAGTTGCTTTGTCTTGAGGGACAATTGTTATAACTTGGAACAAGTTACAGTACTTTCAATTTCACATTCTATCATCTACATTAAGGAATGCCACATTTGCACATTTACATGCAGGAAATTAATGGGATATGATAAGATTAGTCTTGTTGCACTTGTTGTTTTTGTAATTCTGAGAAGCAACATATATATTTTTGGGGTTATTTTTGCCTTTTATTAGATAGATGACAGTGGAGACAGACAGGAAAGACTGGGCTAACATGCTACAAAGGTCCTGGGCCGGATTCAAACCCAGGATGTTGCGTTTACATGGTACATGGTACCAATGAGCCACCAGGATGCCCCAACAAGCAACATATTTTGAGCATAGTGAAGTCGAAACTGCAGTTGCAAGATCACAAATACACGTTTAAGTTCCTGATGCAACGGTTGTACAGACATACTGTACTTTGTATATTGTTACGCTGAATTGTGGATTTTACATTTTGATATAATTTGCATTTTCTGTTACAATATATAAATTATTGACTTGAGGAAGAGACTTAAATTGCAGGTATTTTATTTGTTACTGTTGCATTACAATAGTCACTGCAATAGTCATTGCAGTATTCATTTTATTTATTTATTTCATCAACCAATATCAACATAATATTGTATCACTGCTCACCATTACTTGATACCTATTCATCTGCTGATCGTAATTGGCTGATACATATTCTAAATAGGTAATCAGTAATCGGGCAATCACCATTTTAACTACCTGATCAAAAACTCGAAAAGTTTCAATTGCCGGATTGGAAAGTGGTTGATAAATAGGAGCCAATTTGCAGCATTCAGCAGAACGTTAGTAGTGTAGGCATGTCATCCATCTGGCACTGACAGTTCATATCTGAAATTGTGTTTGGAATTTCACAGCCTATGATCATAGAGTAGATTCAGTTTTATATATTGGACAGAAGGCACAGCCTATGGCTACCAGTGGCAATAGGTGAGTAAGCACAACACAGTATTATATAGGAATTTTACTGTTTTTGCTTGCTGTGCACTGATATGCCGATGTTTGTAGAAAGTCTGGGTAAAATGCATCAAAAGAA
Organism: Acanthochaenus luetkenii; assembly: GCA_900312575.1. Classification (NCBI taxonomy): domain Eukaryota; kingdom Metazoa; phylum Chordata; class Actinopteri; order Beryciformes; family Stephanoberycidae; genus Acanthochaenus; species Acanthochaenus luetkenii. The sequence goes on from OMOT01039607.1 coordinate 15,075, forward strand.
TAAATAAAATGCAAATGCGTCAAAAAGAAATCGGCAATTGGCCCCAGAAAACCTGATCGGTGCATCTCTACTCTACATGAAGAAATACTTCACACCTCCTCATAACCTGTGGCAACTGTGGCAGAATCATCATCATTGTATTTCCCCAGGATTAATAGCATCACCAATGATGGCTTTCTCGTTGGCCTCTTAATCCACATTATATCTGTCTCATTCACAACTTCCTTTTTGTATTTACGAATTAACACCAGCAAAATGTAGTAGGTAGGAGTGTTTGAGAATAAAACTGGGATTTAGATAAACACTACAAATCCCATTTTAAGATGTTGTGATAATTCCACGTTTTTGAGGCAATGGGGATGGATGATATTGCCTTCAGCAGGCGAAGTGGTTGTGAAATGGGACAAAAAAATCACCCGGATAACATGATAATATATGAGGAAATAATGTACGATGAAACGGCTTGTATTTGTCATAAACCCCAAAAACAGAATTGCCTGTTAGCAACCAACTGTATATTTGAATAAGATGTTTTGAATAGCGCAATGGGTTATTCATATTACATGTTGTGTTGCCAATTCTGATGTTGAAGCCAATACTACCTAAATTGCCTTCAAAGAGTTGGGAAGTTGAAACATTGCCCCCAAAAGTTCCCTATGTATCATAATTGTATTGCACAATACATTTAAAACAAACTGGATAGCTTTCTTGGTTCTCTTTCAACAATGATTCAGAAGATTAATTATCCAGAATTTTTGGGGAAAATACAGACATTTTGGATTCAGGAAACTAGACAGTTGATCGGTCATATGTTGCTGTGTGTGCCTTCACCTTTATGCACTATTAACTCGGTAATGAGACATCTTAACAAACAGAATTAATTGACCCATTGAAAATGGCAGTCTCAAGCGATCAACACTTTAACATATGGCGGTCAGAATCAAGGAGAATACTAGTTAGTTAGTTATATTATTGACACAAAAGAATAAAACATTTGGGTCCAAACAATATACAAAAAAATCTAATAGACAACAAACCCATAACACCTAGCCTTCTTTGCGCTAATCAAACTAGCACCTTCAATTACATTTCAGATGATATTCAATTCCACTGCAGAGGTTTCAACACTCAAGTACGTTCTGTGAACACGGCAAGAGAAAGTGTCTACTCTTTGATTGGGAAAAAGGAGGCACTTTTGAGGGAAGACCCGACCATATGCTGATCCTGCATACCTCACTCATGCCCTTTAGAATGAGGAAATAATGGCATGGCGGTCTCCTATGATCATCTATTCAATTTTGTGTCCTTTCATCTGTGAATCATGTTCAAGGCATGCCTTTACACAGTACACGCTCTTTTGGGAGCAGGAATCAGAGACGGCAGGAAAAGCAGCAAAGCTTTACTTGTTTTACCAGACTTAAATTCAGTTCTTTTAAATAATTTTGTCAACTTTGTGCTTTTTCAGGTTAGCTTTATATAATTGACAGTGTTTTTCTTTATGTGACTAGTATAGCAAAACTATAGTCACTAGGCAAAGGGGTCTGCACTAAAGGTTTTCACAGGTCTCCAAGTTTTTGGACCTGTGAAGACCTCCTACTTTAATGTCTTAGTTTAGTGACACTATGCATACTAGTCAATTACCGAGGGTTTTTCATGGTTCTGAAGAGACATCATTTACTGGAACACCCATGGCACGTGGTGTATTCACTTCAGCCAGTGTGTCATCTTTGCTCACTGCTGCATTGGGACTGTAGATCCTAATAGTCACAGCTACTTAGGTTTGCACTGTTCTTCATTTATTACACTCTATATTTTACACTGGAGGCTTGCATTTTAAGCACCCTGATCACAGACCCTGAAATACAGTATAACAAAGACACAGCTGTACTGAAACATGATCCCTTGCTTGTGTGGAGAGGCAGTTGAGGCTGCCATTCTGATGTCCTAGCATAGCCTCAACGCCAACCTGTTCATTCAGCACCAAGCGTTTCTAGGTATCCCATTCCATTTGTATTAGCAAGTAGCGTTAAATGGATTAGCACATTACCCTGTATGAGACAGAGACCAATCAATATTGGTCTGGCTAATTAGATAGCTCTTGCATTAGCCCAAAGGATTCATTTGAACATATACAGGGGTGTCAGTTCACTTAACACCAAGGCAGGTCAAAGCTAATGTAATTTGTCACCAAAACTTTCAAACCCGTTTATATGCACAACATTTCCATGGACAAAATGGAGCAATGACTGATACCAAATCATTATTTGGTCAGTGTGATAAATTATTAGATGTAGATTACTAAACTGTCAGCTTAGAGGAAACATTGGTCCTGAACATTGGTCCCCAGATGTGAATTTGTTTTACATCATGTTTTACCGTTTTTTTTTTAGCATTGCCTCCATTGCTATGATTAAAAACGAGCAGATCACATTTGGACTCACTTAAGGTAAGGTATGGCAAGTGCCACATCTTGTCATACCCAACTGATGCCCGTGGACTAGAGCTAGAAAACAACAATTAGCATCAATACTAAACTTGGTCATGACATTTCCATTGATTCTCTGCCACAAGCACTTGTTTTGTAATTATGAAATTGAGTTCATAGACAGAGTATTGAGCCAAAAATGTACTGTATGTGAATGCAAATGAAATAAGTTATAATAATGGATTGAGTTAAGGTTGTACCATTTTACCAAAAGTCAGATTTATTATGTAGTAGGCACACCGCTCTTTGAAAATGTTAGGAGGTCAATGATGCTGAATCATAATATTAAGCTGACAATAGTTGGTCTTTAGAACAAAAAGAAAAGAACCACGTTTGCAGCATTTTCCACAGCAGCAATCAGAACACTCAATCTTGAAGTTATGTATGTTTGTATTTAATTAATTATATATATAAACTGTATAAATAATACATAATACATGTTCTTTATTATTTGGTGCTTGTCTCCATTCCTCTGCCTTGTTGGACACTGTCCAAGCCAGATGATTCAACATTAATGAACTCTGCGACACTCCAATGATGGATCTATTGCTTAGGAATTTCACTATTACATCCACTGATCTAATGGGATTCGCTAGACTGACTATTATGATGAAGTAGTCAAATGATTGTCAGGATGTTGCCACCCATCCGTCATATTAATTGCATTTATATGTCATTATTGCAGTCTCGTAATGGATGTTAACTGCTTGCAGCAGGCTTTCTTCTCCTTAGCCTATGGAGTCTACTTTGAGTTAGCCAATGTTTTCTCTCCCAGCGTGAACTACAACTTGAGTGCTGTGTTTTCTGGTGTCTTGATAAAAACTTCTGCTCCCTTTAACTACGTAATGCTATTTGTCAGTGGATTTGAACAGGTTCCTTAGTTTTCAACCTATTGATCCGGTGACTGTTAAATGTTACATGGCAGCATCTGTTGAGTGTTTTAAACGACATTTAAAGATACACTTTTATAGGTCAGTATGTTGTTACTTGTTATGTGTGTATGTTTTGTATGTGTATGTGAAGCACTTTGTAACTCCATGTTTTGAAAGGTGCTATATAAATAAATTGTTACTTACTTACTTAAGGAAGTCAACATCTAATATACAGGGATCAAAACATTCTCCAGGAAGGGAAAAGGAGACAGACTGCTTGCTTTTCCTTCCCTTAAAGTCATCTTCAGTTATATTGAGATGACAGTGAGATGCCAAATATTTTGTTAGGTATTGTAATGATAAGTTGCTCAGAGAGTCACAGTGAGGAATTTGAAGAACTCTTAAAGGTCAGCAGAAATTATAGCAAGACACATGATCTATATCAATGTGAAAGCTCACAGACTTTCTAATGCAAACAATTCCTTCCTCTTTCATGAATAAAATCAGGCATCTTCTCATCAAAGCTCTGTGGTATTTTTTTAAATATCTTAAATGTTAAATTATATGAATGAATGAATGCACTTTTTATTTTAAGTGTCATGCCATCTATTGGCCCATCCCACATGGGATTATAAGACACCTTTACCACACATTAATAATATAGTCCATAGTTCATCTGTGGACTATAATACAACTTTCATCACATTAAAATAACTTCCAGTATTGCTGTTCAGACCTAGTTAGAAATTAAACTAACTAGTATGTAATGTAAACCTAACAACAACAAAAAGGAATAAATACAAGCAAAACAATAAATAAATACATGAGTACACCCTATATTTGTATATATATTTCATGGCTGAATGTATGGCTTTAAATGTCCATACATTGCACACCATAGCATCCACACCTGATAAATTGTAATTGCTCAATATGTAACCATCCAATTTAGAATGGCTGGTGCCTGGTTACATTCCAGGTATGGTGCTCAGCCATTTTGATTGGCAGAAGCCATTTGATTAGTGGCAAGGCCATATCCCTGCTAAGGTCAGAGATATTCCAAATGATGTGTTCTGTGGTTTTATGGATTCTCCCCATAAAATATTGGACACACTGTTGTAATGAAGCTGTCACTGAGGCAGAGTCACCCATTAGAAGCCACTGGTAGATATTTGTTCCAGACATAGAGCTGAGAGACGCTGTCACTATCATGACATAACCTTGGGTGGTAATTTAAATGTAGCAATTCAGTTGGCAAGCTATGTGCTGCTCTCCGCTTAGTTCATGATTCTCTCTCCAATAGAGTGCATGCTTTCGTTTATGTGGGAAAAAGCATATATGGTATATACTGTACATTCCACTTACTTTATCAAAGTTGTTTTTCATCTCCGATGAAACTCTCTGGAAGTTGAATGATTGTGTAGGAAGATCACATATTTTTGTCAGATTTTTAAGAGCCAGTCATTCATTCACATAAAACCTTTTTTTTCTTCCAGCAATCGCTGGAAATATAGACATTCTATCCACCCCAGTGTTTCCGCTATATGCATTCAGCAGTGGCGCTCCACCGCTACAAAATCGTCATCGCCACTGCTGTGGGATTTCAGAATTTAATTAAATGTCATGACAATCTGTCCTGGTGCCACTTTAGACATGACTGCTGGTACAATAAACTGTCCGCTCCACTTAACTCAGAAGAACGGTCGTCCGCTTTTTCTCCACTTTGAGGCTGAGCAACTAACAGGTGACAGGTCGTCAACCACTCGTGACGTCATGACAACGTATTTAACAGGTGTGAGAGCGCAGCATTTTCTCCTCAGCTACAGGCAGAGAAATATTTCCAGACCTCCGGTCCAGTAAAATAAGCTTTTGCGTGGCCCGCTCAGGCCAGTGAATTTCAAAGGTCCAAAACACACAATTTCATATTATTTCCTGCAATAATATAATGGTGTGTTGTCAATACATTTTCTGTGAATTCACCTGGGTACACTAATTAATGCAGTGTCGAGAGTCAGACGTTTCCTGTATAGCTACGATATGAAAGTATCTAATATAAATCATATCTAATTTTACTATAGGGAAATGTCGCACTGCCGCAGTTTCAGAATTGTATGCTTTAGTTCTAGAATTTGATTGTTTATACCTTTCAGCAAGTAATCCGTAAGTAGTGATGCAAAACAAGGCTTTCTGAAGCTTTGAGGCTTTGCAGCCAATTGTATTGAAAATGTGTTCACTACTTGAAGCTTTAATTAACATTACATTACAGCATTTAGCAGACGCTTTTATCCAAAGCGACCTGCATGTCATACCGTTGGCGGAGGCAGCCATGCAAGGTACCAACCTGCTCAACGGGAGCAATTCGGGGTTAGGTGTCTTGCTCAAGGACACTACGACAGATTTTTCCCGGGAGGAGCTGGACTCGAACCGCCGACCTTGCAGTTGCGGGGTGGGAACTTTACCACCTGAGCTACTGCTGCCCCCATACAAGTATACATTGCATGCATCATATACATAGTACATCACACCATGCACCACACTACACACAAACACATATATTTGCATGTTTTTCACTGTGGGAGGAAACCGGAGCACCCGGAGGAAACCCAAGCGAACACGGGGAGAACATGCAAACTCCACACAGAAAGGGCCAGGTGAGATTTGAACCAAGGACCTTCTT
>OMOT01039613.1:0-15222 GCA_900312575.1 Acanthochaenus luetkenii
GAAAAAGTATTGTATTTCATGTTGATAATAAAAAGTATATAACAGAGACCAGTTTTTTCTGCGTGTCTTCAGACATGACTGTGAATTGTTTAAATGCCTGTGCTTTATGAAGAGGCTGATCTTGAGCACAAGAAATCGCAATGCAGGTGGTGTGGACCCTGGATCTTTCATGGTCTACAATCGCTTCCAATTTCATGGTTTTATTACCAATAACAAATGTGTTGTTGCAGGCTTTGTCCTTTGCGTACCGCTGACAAACAGTGGAAGTCAGGGATGCTGTAGTCATATTGTAGTAGAGCCAAGTCCTCTCTACTCCGGTCTTCTTCTCAAATCTCCAGTTAGGACAATATTTCCTCTTCTCTTGTTTAACCCCATCAGATATGTCGTAGTTTTCTCTTTTTGGTGGCCCGGGTGGGCTTACGCCGGCTATGTATCCACACATTATGTTGTTAGCACTAGCTACGCGAGCCGCTAGTTGTCTGACAGGACATAACATTATTTGCGCATGCGCCACCAAGCAAAAAAAAGTCGGGTGGGTTCTGTAACGTACACGCCAAATGAAAAATCTACCCGCATTTGGCGCTTGGCGGGTGTTAATTTTGGACCCTGTGATCCAGGCCATGAGGTTGTGGTCTACCTGCATCTCCAAGAGCTTCTCCGCCAGCATGGGGGGCCGAATGGTGTTTAAGGCACTGGAGAAATAAAAAAAATAACACGATTCTCACAGTGCCCCATGGCCTCTCCAGGCGTGAGTAAGCCCTGCAGGTAGCATGTAGCAGGTAGATGATGGCATCTTCCACGCCGATGTGCAGGGGGTCCAGGGAGCCGCAGACCTGGGGCCTTAGGTGCTGCAGAACCAGTCTCTCAAAGGTCTTTATGACGAGTGAGATCAGAGCGACTGGCCTGTAGTCACTGAGAGCGCTGGGACGGCCTTTCTTCCGCACCGGGACAATGCAGAAGGTGGGAGCTGATGTAACAGGCTGCCACCCTCGTCGGCAGTGCCACTACTACTACTAATGTATTATTTTATGTATTCTACATTATGAGCAAGTGAAAACCTAATGAAAAAACAGTGACAGTTGTTTCTGCACTGTAGTCACTTTCTGTAATGAATGCCCATCCTCTCTTCCTAGGAAGTAAGCATTCAACACAAGAGCAGTTACATCATTGTTACAACGGCACATAACACTATGTACTCAGAGTTGAGTACGTGACGTGTCTGTGAAGTGTTTCAAATGCTCTTTGTAGACATTGGGAGCTACAACGTAAATCCATTTCAATTAAAAAATGTTTACAAAGAAGCTCATGTTGTTGGGGATAGTGGGCGCTGATAAAAGTAAATTATACAGGTATGATATTTTAAAAGTAGCCATAGCTAAAAGGGGTGTAGTACGTTATCCAAGCCAGAAATCTCAGCACCAGGTGAAGTTATCATTGTTTGTTGGTAATTTTATGGACGGTAAAAGAAATCATACTTATTGCACCTTTAACTTTAATTGGTTTTCAGACTCTGCTCAAGATCTGCAGGCTATAAAGCCCAGTGAGCCTTTTACTTTTATAAACATATCCACACCTCTACAAGATTAGATATTAGATACTGGAGCAGTGTGTTTAAGATTATGGTGTTTGACTAAGTTATTGACTTTAACAGTTGCCTTATCACTGTAAGAGGTTTGAGAACCGAAGCAAACCTCAAACTCAACTGGCCATGGGCATTACCTGACTGCACAGTACACACTATATTTCTAAGCACACTGAAATCTAATATAATTTGTTTTTCCCGTCTCTGTTGCCATTTCAAACAAGCATATAATAAAACTGTTAATATTGCATACTCTTGAGTTCCTCCACTTCATTTACCATCCTTAAACTCTGCTCTCTCTCTCCCTGTCTTCCTCTCATCTATCTCTCCTCTACAATGTGGTAATGTAACACAGGTGTGGTGTATTCACCACTGCGCCTGAGTCAGATCCAAATGCAGCCCTAATTCAAAACAGATTTTTCCATCGCATTACTTGTTGTTTCACTTTATTGAGTATCGTATAGCCGCCAAATTCAGTCAACAGATTTACATAATTGCGGGAAAGGCTGTGTGAGATGAATGGGAAATTTGGTTAGGGAGACCACCAGTGACAAGGGACCAATGTTATTCCCCACTGACCCCAATCACTGGATTCCTTCATAATGGGGTTATTTGGACTGTGTATGGGGTGGTCAGTGGAGGACACCATTGAGTCTGGCGTGCTACAGTGACACCTATTGGAAGAGCCGGTCTGCCCCGCTCGGTCTGCTCCTGAGGGCTAATGACCCTTGCCACTGTAACACTAGAGCCCAGCTATTACAGTCAAGTAACCCAACACCCAGACTGACCCTGTTGGTGAAGTCACAACACTGAGGTCAACTTCCTGTTAGCAATATTGGCATGTAGTACCATCATCAATCCTCAATGTAGTCACAGGCAGCCCTCACAAGGACCCTTGGTCTGCTTGGATGAGGCAGACCTAGGAGAATATGCTAATGCAGTACTTTGTAGTTTCAAATTCAAAGCATACGGACCTTGTTCTTGAGGGAAGCCGTAAACGTTCGTGGTCTGAGTGGCAAATGGAGCCAAACAGCCACGGGCACAGGATGTGTGATTGGTGACTGGTGGGAATGGGAGGGTAGCCTGAGCCCAGCTCAGGTCTAATGCCTCCTCCGTAGCATGGAAAGACATATCAATGGAGGAAAGTGTTCCTCAATAAACACAACAAACTTTGCCCTAGTTGTAGTATGCCTTTCAAAACCACTGCTAAATATAATCATTAAAACATTATTTTAATCTTAGCCAGAGTCTGATCACAGTCATTTTATTATTTGGAATAAAAGTGTTGCGGTATTTTACAAGGGAAATCTTTTTTTAAACCTGTCGTGTTTCCACAAGGCCTCTAGGAAAATAGTATGCCAGTGAGAAGGATGAATATACGGTTTGTGGGCAGGTGCCTCTTCTGGCCTCCAGCTAGCCACAATTTCTCTCTAACTGCCCTCCACTCCTTCTGAATGGGCATATTGTTTTCTTTTCTTTTCCTCTTTTATGGATGGATTTACGACTGAGGTTTTGTATTAGTATTACCAAGGGATCAGAGGTCATAGGAGAAGCCTGGGCTGGCACACCACACACATTTCTCCTCATCTCTCCGGGTAACCAAGAACTTTCAAAATTGCCACTCTCAAGGTAATGGAGAATGAGTGCAACTTATCCAAATGCCTGTTAATTTATGGCTGTCTATTGTAGTAAGCCAAATGTGTGATTGAGACAATGACCAGAAAAAAAGTGCCAGATCAGTTATTTCGCACTATTTCTCGTAACTTTTTGACTGTACATAAAATTTGCTAAATGTAGCATTTTACAAATAACACCATTAACTAATTCCAGCTTTATTCATAGCTACTGTCTATCAAGTGTAAATAGAACCCCGAAAAATGAACAACATTAGTCTGTAACAGTATACTGACATTACAACTACTGGGCAAATGGTACAATTGACTGACCAACTTCATGCCCAATCCAAACGGTAACCAGAGAGCCCCAGATTAAAGCTCAGACTTCCAATATTTCATAGACTTCAAAGGGATTTCCAGACAGATCCTGTCGCTACTCTACCAGGATAAAATATGCAGTATCAAACTTCTCCGTGGAGGAATTTGGGTTGATGAGGACAAAAGTCTAATTTGGAAAACAATAGGTCTTTCACATATCCACATGGAGAAGGATTATATGTGTGTGTGATATACGTTTTAAAGTGGGGCATACACTTGTATGTGTATGCGTGTCTGGGTGTATTGTAGCTATGTAGTTTGTTTGTGTGTGTGAGCCAGATAGAGCCATCAGGATAGGGCTATGAACATATTAAGTATTAGCAGACATTCTAGTCATAAGCTGACATATCAACCATGCCTGAGCTCTAGTACCATATATCTCTGAGACTGTGGTCAGCTTTCCAAGAGCCAGTGGCGAAGACAAAGTCCACATTGTGCTTCAGAGAGAACAACTCTAAAAACGGCATGAGAATACTGGAGGGAAAAAGCACAGCATGTGTAAAAAATAGAGGGTAAGCATTTCACACTGAAGTTTGTCACGTGTAATAGTAGTAAATGTGATTTCTATGATGAAAACAAAAAGATTGATGATTTATATTACACTGCAAGTTGGTTGAGTACTATTGTTTTTGGCGAAAAGTTAATAATAGTAATGACTCAGCCTCGGTAAAGAAACACATTAAGACAAGTACAATGACTATCTCCAGTTGCAGACTGAACTTGGACAGTAAACAAATTCAGCAGTAAACTACAGTAAAAGCAAAAGGACTTGCGTTCAACAATTACAGTAGTGCATGAAAATGATTTTTGTTTGAGAAGGGGATGGAAAATGTAAACCGGCATAACAGTACAATGAATGAAAAGGGGAAAAAATCCATTGGTTTTCTTTTCCATTGGCTCCAAGTATCAAATTAAAACCTGCCACGGTATGGGAAGAATATAGGCCGTGTCCGGTTTACTTTGGAGGGCCCGGAGCATTCCCTGGTCATCTGGGTTTGTTCAACTGTGACCCTGCATAGTGTTAAGGACGTTAAAACTTTCTTTACACTGCCAATGGGCTGGGGCGCTTGAAATCAAAACAGTCATAGTCTAACAAAGAAAGATTTTCTCATAATGGATGATTGATTAGAATCGGGGACTGGTCTTTACAATCCTTGGCGGATTAGTTCTGACGTAATCTGATGTATACAATATTTGGAGCAATGCAATACTTGTGGCCAAACTCCCATGCTGAGTGTTTGCTGCTTTATTTGTTTAAAATTAGATAAGGAAGCGTAATCTTAGACTAGACTGGCAAATCCAAGCTTATAATGTCCTCAAACCAAGAGCTGTCCAGAGTTCACCTCACTCTGAACCTACCAACTCCGATTAATAACAACAACTCACGGCTCTTAATTTGTTTGCCTATGATACAATGATTAGATTAATTTGCTCTACTTCCTCTCCGGTGGCGGCCAGCATCCATTTGCAACAGACCAAAACAAAAAAATACAACAGCCTCTAATATATTTTAATATGAGACATATAATACTACCACATTCCATTGTATACTGTATGGAATCCCTACAAAGCAAGATGAAAGCAACCCATGATATTGCTTTCCCCTGGTATTGAAAAAACCCAACAACAACAAAAAACTAATAATGAAAACTGGCTAAATTGATTATTCTAAATAATATTGAAACTTGAGGAGAGGTAGAGGTATAATGATTAACAAGAAACAAATAGCTATTGTTTGGTCCAACTTACAGTTTTCTTCAGAGCTTTGGAGGCCAACCATCCAGATTGTTCCATTAATTCAGAGTAAGGTAAAGAGTGTGAGGTTGAATGTGTGGTTTCTAACTCTCTAATGAGCTGGAAGAGGGCGCCTACTGAATTGAATAGAATGTTCAAGCCAAAACCTGCAATTACATATATTATGGGTATATTCCCCAGACATTTTTAAAGGACTTGATTGAAAAAGACCCCTTTACAAACCCCACTCAAAAACACAGGTCCATTTGGCTCTCATGTTTATGATGACAAAAACATACAAACAGATGATCATGTTTAACTGTCTTATGTCTTTGTATCAATAGCAATACATGTAAGATTAATCAAATGTGAGAGTTGTGCATGCGTTATGACAAAATAATAAAGTGTTGTCAAGTGAAATGATAGACAACCAAGCCATAACCAAACTAAGCAACTGTTCACTCAGCACCGCTCATCAGCTGGACCCATTGATCATAATTCTATGGCCTAGTTAGTGGCCAGTTGGTGTAGTTGCAGAGTTTGGCAGATGGATAAAGCAGAGCAGACTTCCTTGTCAAAAGGGGCGGAGATTAATCATGGCAGGGCTGCTGACAGGTGAACTTCTCCGGCCCCTCGGTTCTCACAGCCCCGGAGAGGAGCAATACACTACTCAACCACAAGAAGAAGGGTGTGCTCCCAACTCCTGCACTGTGATTTTTGTAACTGTGGTGTGGCTAAGGAGCCAAACACCATAAAAGCAAAACACATGTGTTGACATAATATAATTACAGCATGTGCATTTGTGTTTATATTTGTAGTTGATGCATACTTAGCTAAGGCATGGTGCAGTTTCTGTGGACAGGATCCCAATTACTCTGAAATACACAGGCCAACGACCTGGCTCAGACATGTTTTAACCTAAACATCTTCTGTTTCCATGGGGATGACAACAGTATTGACAATAATTTGTATATAAATAAAGGGCTAACAGAGATGCCCGCCTGGCGTCACAGTATGGGAGCTAAACAATAATCAAGAGTTGAGATCTCCCCCCGTAAATCAATACAGTATATGATAAGTTAAAAGCTTATTTTTCACGATTGTCACTTTACAACCACGGAGTGGCTAAAATGTGGCTAAAATGTTAAAAGTCAGGTAAATTCTCTATGCTAATACTGATACTGAATGTGTATAATGTATATAGTGTGAAAATGTATGGTCAACTGTATAGTCTATTCTTGCACTGTATGTTCAGTCCTGTATGTTCTTGTATCATATGTCAGTAAGTGCTATAGAATTTTTTTACGCTCAGCACCAAATACATCAAGTCAGATTCCCTGTACATATCACATACTTGGCAAAAAAGAAAGAAAGATTCATCTGATTCAGAGCAAGCATCTTACTCTAATTATTTTCAAAGAAAAAAAACCCCTCCTTTTTAACTTGAGCTGGTGTTTATTTTACAGCCGCTTTCATTAGCCACTTAACCCCTCTTCTCCAATAACTGTGAGATTATTATGTGGGCTCTGGGACAAGAGGCTTGGGCTCATCACAGACGCTTCATTAATAAAGAGAGAGCTGTGACTGGATGGCAGAGATGATGACATGACAGTGAGGATGCCCCATCCATATCCTCTCATCGTGGCAGAGTAATGGAGGCTGACATCAGGGGTGATAGAGAGTCACTACCCTAATGAGGTGAGATTTTATTTGATGGAAGGGAGTTTTGGACTGCCTGACGTCCAGAGAAGTGACCTATGCCGAGTTAAATTAAAATGTTGGGAAAAGAGACATCGACTCTCTTCTTAGATGATGAGTGCCATTGAAAGAGCTCTGCGGTTCAGATCCGCTGTGTGTTAAGTCAGATGAAAAGCTGCCGATTGGCCAGAGTCAAGGGGCTGTAATGAGAGCCACATGGAAGCAGGAACGGTACTGAAGAGGAGGCCTGACACAGAACCAGGATGGTTGCTATTTTTTCAAATATCGACCAGATGGGGCCAGCATTGTTTTATTCCAAGAGCTGTTTAATGTCATTGAGGCAGAATACAGCCGTGCAGATGGTGGAACGCCTCTACCCCAGAACACCCATATGACAGCACACAGGGTTTTGATGAATTAACAAGAAAAACTATTTTTTTCTAAACTCGCTGACATAAAATATACTTGGTCTCTGCCCTCTGACGATTCACACAACGAAGGGGGATGAAATGTGAAAGCCGAGCTTGGCTGGCCAAAAAAAGCCTACAAGCATAGAGAATTCTCTCATTTCGGTGCCTCTGTCGAATTTCCTTTTACTCTACCCAGAGAAAAACATAATGGACCTTTAAAACGACAGGCATTTGAACACATTATGACACAGCTATGATAAGATGAGGCGATATAACCTCCTGTGGAGGACAAAAAAGGAACTTAATTAACCTGCCATGGACTGCCTGATGGCTTTTCATCTTTCCTTTTTATTTATCGTGCAGTTATTTTTCTTGTTCCCTCACTCCCCCCTGCCTATGTCATTCCTTAGATATTATTGTACGGACATGGCTTTTGAAGTTGAGTTGAGTTGGGAGGGAGGGGTTATCTGTAAGAGAGAGGGACTTTAGAGAGGGACTTTAGAGAGGGACTTTAGAGAGGCCTGCGCGCTTATAAGTAGACTGGTCCAGCATGTAGTGAGACAACAGGAGAGCAGACACCAAACAAACAGGCCCAAGCTACAAATTCTAACCAGCTGGAAACTGCAGCCACACTATTAAATGAATGATGGAGCAGAGCAGCCACTTTCCGAACACAAATAGGGAACTCCTCATCTTCAGAACTGTCCCTATCCCACAATCTGACTGGGAGTAAAACACTGATAAACAGTGATAATTATCATATTATGATTATATTGCCATAAGCCCACAACAGCGAATGTGACATTTGAGAATGCCACTTGTCGTAATGTATCATACTGTAGATCCCTTGAAAAATGGCAAGCAACATTTTTAAACAGCCAGCGCATTTGCTTTAAAAGGCCTACTACCCATTCATCCTGATGTAATGATATACAAAAATACCATCAATGCTACTGGTCTCTCACTGCCCAATGATGTCTTAGACTCCATCAATCTCTGCAACTGCCGTAACATTTTAGCTCGACTCCCTAATAGAGACAAAACACATTGGTCAGAGCTCAAATAACCAATGAAAACCTAATACTTTTACACATATGAAATTCTCTTACACACTCGCTCGCACATGCACGCACTCACACACACAGAATAGCCTTTACGTTCACCCATATATTTAGTGGAACTAGCTCCTCTGGTACCTCTTTGCGGTGATAGACAGACTCTGAGCTACCAACCTCAAAATGTGGAAATTCAATTAGACGGATTTAAGTGTTTCATAAAGTCATAGGTGGCTGTCCAGAGGAATTCCCATAAAACCCTGGAGCTCAGGCATAATCGCAGAGCGCCGACGGCCCCACTACGTACACACACGCCCTGAATTGGAAACCACAGGACGGGGACATACACTTACAACTGCAGTCCTAGTTCCTCTAAAATAGCAACTTCTGGCCAAGGACTGAGTAGGGGCTTCCCTTCCATAGACAAGACAGGCAGACAGACTGAAAAATACCACTCTTGTCAGTGCAATGGATTACACTGGGTAGCTCTTGAACATCCATTGATTCCACTCTTCTTTCAAATAAAAAAGGAACAGAATGTGAGGCTGAGTAGTTACCACTTCGCACAGCACCAGAGGACTCACTACTGCCCCCGCAAACTCCCCAATGCAGCAGTACTAGGCGAATATCTGTTTACAGGAACTATGGAAAAAGGGTGCTCCTACTTCTGGTTGTAAAAAGGTTTCACCAACAACCCAGTCTGGCCAATAAGTGGCACTGGATGCATGCTGTAGCTAGCAACAAACGTTTGTGATGGAAAACAGGACCACACAATGAGGCTATGAAAATCCATGGGCAAAGAGAGGTGATGTTATGGGCTGGATTTGGTTAATAGATAGCTGGTACTGGGAGTTCCAGAGAACCACAAGGTACCAAAACAACTGGGAGCTTGTTTTGTACAGGCTGATTCTCCAGACAAGAAACATAGTGATGCTTCCAGTAGCATCGGGCCAGGTTTCTCCTCACACATATTCTGCTCTGCCTTGGCCAGGAGACAAATAGACCACAGACTACTCTCCCCAATCATGTCTCAAATATCAATATAATTAGTCACGGTAATAGAAATAAGTAGTTACTGCTACTTATTATGACATTTTGAGGACACATATGCCCTATTTCTTGGATTGCAATTGGTGGGCAGAATTTGACATTTTAAGGATAATCCAACTGTAAATACGTTTTATTTCATGCACAAATACACAGGTATGACCACGAGGATTCAGATAGTGTCTATTCAATACATACACTGTACATTCCAATGTTGAAACTCTTGGAAAGACCCAAGCACTGTTGGCTGGAGACTAAAATCCACTGACAGATCTAATCGCAGGTCTAGTGCTATGAGAAAAGTGATTTCCCTCTTCTCTCCCCCCTCTTTTCATCAATCACTGGAGAGGGAGAGCAGACAGCCATCAGCCCACTGTCAAGTCCTGATGGGCTGTCTCTCAATACAACTCATATCGCTCTACATTTACTTAACCCACTTACACCCTGCCAAAAACAATTTCTTGCTTGAAATGTGATAAATAAAGTACACTAATGAAGTGCTTTTTACAGTCCGAGTACTGAGATCCCGTTAGAGTGGCACCTTAATGACATTCAAATACGAACCACATTGTCAGATGCAGGGTCTGCATCCGACCCTCTATTAGATGTAAGGGGACAATTACCCAACAGTTGTTCTGCATGTGGGAGCTGACGCTTGAAACTTACAGCTTTAGGCTATTCTGCACCGGGCTAAAGCAAAAACAGGCACATGTTTCTAGCTTGGCCTAAAAGAGAACTTCACTTGGTACCTCATTGCTCCTTTCCTCTTTCCCAGCGAAAGGGGGTGAAAGTGGGGTATACTACATTGACTTGGAGCTGCATTTTCTGGTGCCTGTCGCCCCCATTATGTGTTTTACCATATCAATCCCTGTAAAATGGAAAACGGATGTGGCCATTATGGAAGGATGAAGAGAATGAGTGGCAGCAGGCAGTTGTCTGATCACTTCCAGGCCCTGTCCGTCTTAGTGTAGGGGTGGTGGCAGTGCCTGGGGAACCGTGGTCCAGGGTTCAGGTAAACAAACAGCATACAGTCGGTTGCATTATGATTTGTGAACATAGAGGGGTCTGTTTGTTGAGATGAGGTTTCTGCAGAGGCAGTTGGACAGAAGAATGAGTTTTGTTGTTCAAGGGGGATAGTGGAGATGCAATTGCCTTTTTTTCCCCTGGGACGTTCTGACACACATTGAGTCACGAACCACAAGCCTCAGCCGGACAAGGAGAGAGAGACCAAGAGGCTTCTGGGGAAAACCTGGAATAGTTCCTTCTAAAAGTGTGACACTTCTCAGAGATGAGAAATAGGCTGAAGCTGGTCTTTCATTAATCAAAGGGAAGGAGAGTAAAGATTGTGTATATGACCAGGTAGATCTATTCTGCTGAAAACACAGCCCTAAAAAAATGAAGGATTCTTGACAGCCTAGCTTTTTTTGATCAAGGACCCTAAAGAGGTTTCGGTTATAGGTTCCAATACATACCTGGAAGTGACCCAGGATAGCTATCACTTGCATCTCATTTAATACTGTACCTATGTTTCATTTACAGGAAAAACTGGAATATAATTATTGGGATATCATGATAATGGTCTGCAGAATATGTAGCGTGCAGTGTTCTGTGCGTTTATATATCAGACTGAGAAGGAATTGGAAGCACATATGTTGATAACCTACAGATGACTATTACAGTCACTCGCTGTATACATAGCCATTTCTATTTCACAGGCTTGTGGACTGACAAAAGGTAAACACTTCACTGCTTACAGGAATGTCAACTCAAAGTGTGGAAAAAATTGCACTCCCTTTGTTTCACTATAGACTATAGGGAGTCCATTCTATTCACAAAACCCAGTTGTAGACCCTGTACCGATTCCAATATCCATATTAGAGAGAAAAGGAGGGAAAAAACGGACAAAGGAAATAAGGTAATAATTGGAGATAGTTTTCACAGGGATGTGTTAACATTCTTGACTTATCTGTGTTGGTATGCTATTCGGTTTGAGAACCACAGAGGTATGGTTGGAAGGGAGCTGCATAGTGTTCTCTTCTTGCATGTCTGTTCCTGGGTCATATGGTTTCTATCAGAGCACAATCACGTGAGCTAATGGCAACAAAGGGATCTGCCAAGACAATCTCGCAGCTCACTTGATTGGGTTTATGAGGACCTTTGTCACAGAGGTGAATAGTAGAAGGGAGATGAGAGGGGCTCAACCACTGGGCATGTGGGATTTATAAGGAGGAAGTAGATGAGAAAGTGTGGAGAGAGAGGAGGCGGAGAGAAAAGGCCAGAAAAAGTACTGTATGCTTAGTACAGGCCTATACTGTGCATGGCTGATTAGGATGAACAAATACACAAGAGAAAGTCTCAGTCTTCTTCATTATTATTGTAACAATTTTAAGGAAGGGCTATTCTTGCACCTCCAACCTTTCCAAACCGCTCCACCAAGAATACCTCCAGCCAGCCAGCTCCTGTTCCGCTTGCTGCCACCTCCACTAAACACAGTAGGCTCCCCCATGAGTCATAGCCTTGTTTTATGGAGCCACAGTTGCCACTCTTAATGGCAGTGAGCACTCTGACGTATGCTCCAGACCACCAGTATGGCACTCGGCCTGCAGGCCGGGGTGAAATTGACCAGAGGCTTGGGGGTTGGGAGACTGAGCTTGCAGGCCCTTTTCCCCAGGAGATAAGGGCAAAGGTGCACCCAGGGCTGCCCTCTGACCGCCACAGATTTGTTGTGTTTTAATTCCCAATACTCCATTTCCTGTGCCTGGAGCCAACAAATACGATACCCTAGGCTTAGTGACTGAGAACTAATTGTTGTGCCCACCCCTCCTCCTAAAAACCTACACATTTTGTGTAGTGTCGGTTATCATCTAATCAGGCCCACATGCCTTTTTCACAACGTAGCCTAGTGGATAACAGTAAATGCAGCACATGGCAAGCCTCCAGACTAAAGGATGCTGGTTTTCCCTTGGAGCCAGCCACACTAACTTGGCTAATTTGTCTGTGTGAATGGAAGATTGGCAGTTTTAGCATTTGTGCCCCCTGTGGAGGGGAGTTTCAGGCACAGTAACGTACTCTCACCTGTGGCCCAGTACTTCAAGGCAAGGAAGCAGCCAGATGCAGCCACTTAACAACTAGGCTGAGAGAAACCTGGAACCTCTCCCTGTAAATCACAAGGCATTAGCAATACCTACATTATGTTCTGGTATTGGTACAACCGGGACCAAAGTGCAAAGATGCATGTTAACGAAAATGTGAATGTCTGCACATCAATTTGAGTGACTAATTTGGGTGTTGCTTGCAACGTTTTCAGACTGCACAATAAAATGAAAGGGGTTGGTGAGAATGGCTGTGTTTCAGCCCAGGCATTCCTTGCAGCCTTTCTTAACTCCTCTTTGTCAAACAAATTAACCAGAGGTGGCAACATGGGACATTTATTTTTACCACCTGGCATCCAGGGCACCCCAAACAGCCTCCTCATCCCTGTCCCTGGCCTCATGACATGAGGCCTAAATAAAGGCAACATTCTCCCACTGCCACATCAAAGCAGGGCCCTCCTGCTGCGGCCCTGATCCTTTGCCTGCTTCCCTGTATCACTTTCAAACACTGCCACGCGGGGCAATTTAATAAGAGATCGACGGTTAATGTCTCCCACCCAGGCTGTAGTCGGTCAGCAAACCAGCCAGTCAGCCAGTCAGCAGGTTCTGCTGTGAAACCAGACCTCTGCTTTGTATCAGGGAGTCAGACGGTGGACTAGCCGTGCTACAGCTGCATGACAAGCCTGGCCCAACAAGAGGAGTGTATTAAAATCACAAAGGAGATTTTAGTATTTTTTTTTCAAATAAACCTCGAACAAAATAGTTACAGTCTGCTACAACTGAAACACTCTGTTGGTAAATCATATTAGGAGTTGAAACGCCAGGCTCAATATGCAGGGGTCAGCAAAGCAGCCATTTCCTAATAAAACCCTCTGTAAATTAATGAGAACCATACTGTGGTCAAGGGAGCGGGAGTGAAACAAAGTCCCCCTGATAAAGTGGTAGAGAATGACAAGGTTAAGGAAACCCAATTTGATTTTAAAGGCGGAGGAAATCACACGTAGCATGACAGCATTCCATTGCTTCATGCATTTCCCAGCCTTTAACTCTCAAAACTTGAACATGTGTGATGTGACATCTGAGGAGCCGAATGATCAGACACACAGGAGGACACAGTTTCATGCGGTGTGTGGAGATCGACCGAGGAGGGATTGGGATGCTCTGTTTGCATGGGTTCCGCTATATAGATTGTGACATGTTTACCACATCTAGAGTTTTGGAACAATGCTCCCACATCACTATCATATGGAGCGTGCCTATTCATGTGGTATCGCTATGTTGTCTTGGAGTCAACCTGGTAACTCACCCTTAACGTGGACGTATTCAGTCACACATGGAAGGCATAAGACGGTCCTTTGAATAACTGCTGAGATCTCACCCTAGAAGAATGCTGACGCACTACCAATTTGTTAAAGCCAGAGAACGTTAGTCTCAGAAAATAAATATTAAATAAATACTTTCCTCTTAGTGACATTACACAGAAAGCACTCATAAACTATAGTAAAATGAACAATTTGTCTATTTCTATGTTGGTTTACGTTTGGCAGCTCTACTAGGAGATACATACAGCATGAATACAGTTGTATCCCTCTCATGCTTAAATTAATATGGGCATTGGTCTGCCATGCACCTGCTCCATCACTGAGATTTATAGAAACAACCCCCTACTGAAGAAGATATGCGAGTGTAAATAATGTAAAAAAAACAAATCCCGCATTTACTGGCTACAAATAACAAAAAAAAGTGTGCTGTCCACTCATTAATTGGCCTCAGATTGATCTTCTAAAAGTCATAATGCACTCCTCACATGGGCCTACCTCTGTGACAGTGGATGGGTTATGTGCTTTTTCAAAACCTTTGTGCAGTGGTTCTCAATTCCCAGTTCCAACTCTACTTTTGCACACTTGATTCAATAAAGGCGTCATGATAATGTATGGCCCTTAATTGAATCAGGTGTGCAAGAGTCGAGTATATACAATAAGTGAAAGATGGGTATTTCAACAATTGTATATTTGAAATATACCCCCCCCTCCCCCATACATTACACAATGGCGATAAGTAGGGTTGCAAATTCTAGGGAATTTCCTTGATCGATAGTCGCCAAAGTTAATGAACGACTAATCGATCAATCGATAACGACACACCAAAAATTCCTTATGAATATTGCTTATTAGAAAATACAAAAAAAAATGTCATGGCATAACACAAACATAATTATGAACACTGTTTTGTTTAAGTATGATATTTTAATAAGGCTCGGGAAATTTTGCTCGCTCTTCCGAGGCGAATCAGTGACTAACACGTTCGTCTATGACATATAACGTTACAAAAAATAAGATGAGCCTTAATTAGAAACTTACATTTGCTAAATGATTACGAAATAGATAAAGATAAATAACGTTTTTGAAAACAAAGCTATAATAAATTCCCTCTTGAAATGAGAAAGCTGCGACAAACTACGACAGCTCAGGCCTCAGTTTCAAACTTAAACTGCATGAAGTGCAGTAACTATCTAACGTTAAGCCTGTTGATTTTTATTTAAGAATATAAGCATGTTTACGTGTTCAGGGGTGAGTCGCGTGCGAAGTCTGTTTACAGTGAGTCCAGCTG